>JAODUH010076265.1:0-15830 GCA_027564835.1 Typhlichthys subterraneus
CACCTCTATTTATAGGTGCGCCCTCCACCTCCGCACCTGTAGAGGGTGCATGGTGCGGCTCACGCACGAATAACACAGAAGGAAAGTAAATTAAAATAGTTATGAAAAATGTAAATGTGGCTCCTACAATATAAATGTTTACAAGTGTATAAAATAATGTAATATAGTTAAAATACATTTAATTTAACATCCCTGGCCAGAGCTTATTTCTTAGTTCGATCGGAGGAGCGGCTTTCTCCCCGCAAGGCTGACTATGGGAACCTTTGTAGGTTGCCAGTAGGTGTGGTGTCCATTGACCACTCTTTGCTTTTCTTCTGGACTAGCCTAAAATTTCCGACGTTGCTTCTAGCTCAGCGGAGGCAATTTTATAGCAGATCTCCCATGAATGTGTTTCACGTGTTATTGTTGGTGGGCGTAGACTACGTACAATAGAATGATAGTCGTCTTGAATTTCAGAGCATGACTGGTAGACCAAGGAGGAGCACTGCGCTGATTAGTTAGAATTACCCCTTAAACAAGGAGGACTGCATGCAAATACAACCATTGATGCCACAAAAAAAATACTGGGTCAGATGTGTATATAAATCACATTGGTTCAAATCGCAATTTCGGTTTGAAAACGGTTAATTGTTCAGCCCTAATGCCATGCTTTGAAAGTGCACAAAACAACCCTAGGATAAACCCATACTGTATGTCTGAGTCTTGTCTTTGTCCATTGTCTGTATGTTCCTTGTCTACTCGTTACTGATATACTTGTAATACGCTATTAAAACCTTTCGAGCCCTTGCAATTCTTATATTATGATATGATATGATGAATCATTTGCTGTTGTCTATGCTTCCTTTTTTGTGCCTGTACTCACCTCGACATGTTACACTATTGCTGTACATATTGCTATTGCTTTGACCACGCTTATGCTCTGTAAGTTCACATGTGCCCCTCCAGCAAAACAAATATATCATGATGGTTTGGAAATTTGTGAATGGTTGGATCTTTAAATTAATTTGCTTAATATTCCCTTTGTCTTTTGTTTTTTTAGGTAATGTGAACAAAGCATCTTCAATTCTTCGTAAAGCCCAGGTGATAAATGCCAGGCCAGCAAGCCTGCTAGAACTAGCCATACGTAACCTGAAAGATGGCAAAGAACTGGTTATCGTTGAACAAGAAGACCCTTCCTCAGGTAGGAATTCCACATTTATGAATATTGAGATAAATTAATATAGAGCTGAACTCCATCGTTTATGTCACAAGTTTTCAATTTATTACAACTCCGAAGGGCATACTAACTTTAAAGTTACATTATCTTTTTATTTTGTAGATTTCCAGAACAATTTTCTACCACGCCAGACAATTTACGATGAAAACCATGAGACACAAATTCAACTTAAATCATCTACTAATGATCCTTTGCCAACATGGAAGATTCCAGATACTGTTGGGCATTGTGTCTCTTCAGAGGTATTATACACTATTTTGTCAATTTAATGAAATTTGAACCACCTATGCAGTGAATGGTTGATTACTTTCTCACACTTGCCTTATACCAGAATATAGCAATATATTTATAACCATGGACATCTGGGCACTTGGACCACTCCATGATAACGGCCATATCGACCGTACCGGAGTGAAAACATTATCAGAATGTTGTATTAAATTAAATATGTACACATTTTATAGCTTTGTGAAAGTCACTATGGGCAATAATCCAACTGGCTTAGTCTTTTTTGCATGTGATATGATTATCTTCAGAGTTGAGCCAATTTAAATTGACTTTGAATCAGGCCATCTATTATAGCTTTATCTGTCAGGGTGCTACATACAGCCTCAAGTACGTGAGTACTGGATCCTGGCCAGACGCAATCCAAATCTGCACATAATTACATTTACAATTTACATTTACAGCATTTGGCAGATGCTTTTATCCAAAGCGACTTACATGTAGTACATTTGTCAGTAGTTGGCCAGGTCATATACCAGCAATTATAAGCAAACAATATTCTAAATAGAACAAATGCAGCATAATGTAATTATACCTATTACCACGTAATCAACCATATAAAATGCAATAGTTAATGGCCTAGCTAATAAAGTGCAATAGGTAATTGCCTAGCTAATAAAGTGCATACAATATATATTTTTTTTTAAATAGTGAGAGGAAGAGCAGTAGAGGTAGTGTAAGACTTGAGAGAATGAGATGTTGACAAGGGGATTCAGAGATGACACTCTAAGATAGGAGAAAGTGCTAAGAGGTGGCGAGGTCGCTTGTCAAGGTACCAAGGTGGATTGTGAAGAGATGTGTCTTGAGTCTCTTATTGAAGATGGGTAGAGTTTCCGCAGTTCTGACTGTTGCTGAAACCTCGTTCCACCACTGTGGTACGAAGACGGAAAAAAGGCGAGACTTTGATGAGCGAGTCTTGAGGCCTCGTAACGGTGGCATTTCCAGCCGGCCAACCGAGGTGGTAAAGCAAAGTTGTCTTTTTGGTGCCTGGAACTGGACCATTGCTTGGAGATAACTTGGGGCCGTTCCATATACCGTCTTGTATGCCAGCACCAGCGCCTTGAATTGGATGCGAGCTGCAACGGGGAGCCAGTGTAGTTTTCGGAAGAGGTGGTTACATGGGAGAACTTGGGCTGGTTGAATATCAGGCGCGCTGCTGCATTTTGAACCCGCTGCAAGGGTCTGGTAGAGCACGCGGGTAGCCCGGTTAGCAGCGAGTTGCAGTAGTTCAGGCGGGAGATCACTAGGGCTTAGACCAGGAGTTGTCGCTTCCATTTTGAGGAACGGCCTTATTCTTCTGATGTTATAAAGTGAGAATCTGCAGACGGAAGCTGTAGCGATGTTGTTTGCTGCGCATGATAGTTGGTTGTCTAGGATTACTGCGAAACTAGGTAGGGGAAGAGGACACCTTGGTGTTCTCAAGGGTGATGGACAGGTCCACTTGAGGACTCTCTTTTGCCGGGAGGTGGAGTTAGCTCGGTTTTGTCGAGGTTGAGTTTGAGGTGATGTGTAGACATCCAGGCGCTGATATCAGCGAGGCATCTGGGTCGAGATTTGTGTGTCAGACGGAGGGAAGGAGAGGGTAGAGTTGGGTGTCATCGGCATAGCAGTGATAGGAGAATCCATAAGCAGAAATTACAGGGCTGAGGGATTTTTTGTATAGTGAGAAGAGTAAAGGTCCCAGCACAGATCCTTGAGGGGACACCTGTGTTGAGTGGGCAGGGTTTGGACAGATGTCCATCCCAGAGGACTTGGTAGTAGTGATCCGACAAATGGGATTCAAACCGGAGTTAGCAGACTCTGAAATTCCTAGCTCAGCTAGTGTTGAAAGGAGGATCTGGTGGTTTACAGTGTGGAATGCAGTTGACAGGTCTAAAAGGATGAGGACTGACGAGAGGGAGGAAGCTCTAGCACTTTGAAGGGCTTCAGTCACCATGAGAAGAGCAGTCTCGGTGGAGTGAGCAGCTTTGAAGCCAGATTGGTGAGGATCCAGGAGGTTGTCTGCGAGGTAGAGTCATAAAGTAGTGCAATATACACTTATTGAATCTGTTATTTACAGCAACAATTGTATGTGTTTAGTGCTGGTAAGATTAGTCGACATAATCGTCGTCACTGGTTACGTAAATACGTCGATTTGCTAAATGTACCGCCGACACTGAAAAATATACCTATAACTATACTCCGATCTGAAAAAATTGTGCCGTCAATGGATTATGAGAGGCAGCATTGAGCTGCGAACGCACCCAGTAATCCTGAAACCAAAAGAAGGCAAATGTGTGGCATGGTGTGTTTGTGTGTACCTACCCTAATACATCTCTACATGTCTCTGTAGCAGATGAACTTGGCCCAGCTTATAGCCCGTGACGCGGTAAATACCAGGCGAGCAGCAGCTAACATTGTTAGCGTTAGCATTCTGCTAGATGCAGCGCCAGCGTGTGACCTGCATTGGTACTAAAGCGTCAAAGAAAACATTGCGGGACACAGTAAAAGCGCTACACGCGAACACGGATCCATTGAAGCGGAGAAAAGTAGCGGAGCTGTTTTAGTTACGTGCCCATTGTACAACATGTGCAAACACAAAGCATGCTGCTCCGCTGATCTGCTGTGTTCGAGCGCTGTCACTCTGTCTTGTTAAAGGAACACTAGCGGACGCTTCCATTTTCCTCTCGCGCATAGAACAAACATTTTTACCCTTGCTGCCCCCTTGCTCTACAATCTCATCAATCTGATGAGATTGGGTTGTCAAACTTTAATTTGTAGGCCATATTACTTGTGTGTTGTCATAGAGGTCTGATTCTTTAGTACCAGTATAACTGAACTGTCCTAAAACAGCCCAACATGAGAGAAGGAGAGGGGAGGACTTCATGCATCTGCTTTGGTGGGTGTGTTAGATTTGATTAAGAATGCACTTGTTTTAGTTATTCCTGGCTGCTAGAATTAGTGCACACATTTTACTGTAAGATGATTTTGTTGGGACTGCTAAGCTTGAAGTTGCACTAATATTTTGGTATTCCTGAAATTTATTTAATTTCACTTTATTTTGTGCTAAATGTATAATGCACTCAATTATTTTTTAACAAGATCTTGCAGATTTAATATCAATTAAAAACTTATGTTATATATATAATTCTAATTATTTTTTTTTGTTTGTTTTTTACATAATATAGATATTTTACATTAAAATATTAAAATCAGTTAAAGGTAGTCAGTGATTGCAACACAATACACTTTGTAAAGTTAAGCAAATATCTGCTCATGGTCTGCTAGCTGCCCATTCTCTGTACATGCTGAAAACTATAATCTAGCGTTTCTAAACTGCCGTGGCTTTGTAATAAGGAACACAAAGTGGTGCAGGCCGCACAACAGCTTCTGAGGGAGCACCCTATGGCATCGACTGGATTTCTATATTATCAATAATGTAGTTATCCGATTAATCTAAAAATAATCGTTAGATTAATCGGGGAAAATTATCGATACATTAATCAAAAAAATAATCGCTAGATTAATCGACAAATTTTTTTTCGTTTGGTACAGCACTATGTGTTAAGGTGCCACTATGTAGGATAAAGTTGCCTCAAGTAAACAAGGTTGCAGGTGGGACTTAATTGAATCTTTACCTTACCCTACCCTTTCCTACGCTTATCTGCGGGTAGTATACGGTAGCCGTCAGGTGTCAGTAGTTACTTCCATGATGTTATCTACAATGGCATCTAGCCTGTCAAGTGATATTACTTTAGACTTTATTTTATTTGTGAACTGTTATAACGTCCATGTCAGAGATGGGGACTCCAGGTTGCGACTTGCTTTCCGTATAGCCTACGCTGCGCAGTTAACACACAGAGGTCCGTGCAGACACAAACTTCAGACAGGCTATGGGCCAATACACGTTTGCTTTTATCGATCAGATCAGTTAAACATACAGAGCATCGGTGAGCATATATAGACTGCAGTCAGGGTTTAAATTGTCCTGGAGCCAAACGGAGCTCTGGTGGCTCAAAAGTAGCCTACACTTTTAGTAACCGTTTAAAATGAAGACTTAAGGCTCTTTTACACCAAGCGTGACGCGAAAAAGCGACTGTTAATTATTTTAAATGCATTATAGTAAATGACACCATTTACATACAGCGCGAATGTTCGCAATGCGAAAATGAGACATATATTTTATTTGCTTCAAGGTCGATTTTTTTTTTTTTTTTTTTTTTTTTTTTTTTTTTTTACTTTTGCCGGCGATGAAATGAAATAACCAATCACAACAAACTATTTATGTCACATGAAGATAGCGGAGCTGTTAACATTATGTTTACATTACAATCAGTCGGTAAAGCTTCGATAAACACCCAACACATGGGAAGTACCGTAGCCTATCTCCGCAAACATAGGGTATGATTAGCCTACAGTAAGTAAATATCTATTTGACAGTTAACTGATTTTTAATAACAAGATTGCATTGGCTGGCATTCCTTCCATGTTCATACTAGCCTGTCTGCTTTATTTTGTAGCACTCAAAATAATAGCATGGGCACTACGCTGAACTGTATAGGCTACACAAATTCACAAACTATAGAGAACACATTATCCAACTTGCCACTGAGACTTGTTCTCTTTCCTCCGGATTAGTTCAGCAGACTACATAAAAAGAAGGCACCATGCACTCGACACCGCAGCAACAGGCAGGCACCAAACCTGTCAGTCAATCAATCCATAGCAAAGCACGTCCACTCGTCTTGAACTTTTTGTCGCCGACGTCAAATTATTCTGGAAATATGTCTGAACATTCGAAATAACGCGTTGCGTTCTGTGTAAATGGTTTAACGCGAAAATATCGCCCTCCGTTTTTTCGCTTATTCGCATCGCTTTTTCGCGTCGCGCTTGGTGTAAAAGGGCTTTTAGGACACCTTTCTCAGAGATATTGTTAGAAATATATAATAATCGAGGTAGTATGTCTAAAACTTCTGCATTACAAACTTTTGCCATTATGAACTCAGACAGTGAAATGTTTACAGTTGCGTTTGAACAGAGATCTGCTACTGCTATATTGTATAGATACATTCGTGAAGTATCGGTTCTCGTGACATCCATAGTGTTAACACATACCTGAATGCTCCAGACCAGCAAACTGCTAAAACCTTGGATTTTATAGAGGTGGTCACACTTAATCAATCATCAATGAATCAAGGGCATTTAAATAGCAGCATCTGTCTGTGCCTATGGAATCAGTAAGGGTGTACTTACTTTTTCATCTGAGATTGTCTTTACCAAATATTTAGACCTGCTAAGGAACAGATGATTATGTCCTGACATGTAAAACCATAGAATACAAAGATGGTGTTAGTAGATGTTAGCATTATTGAGAAAAATAGGGGGGACTCCATATATTACACATACTGAAATATGAACATGTTGACCAGCCTTACAAACTAAAGTATACTATCGCTCACATTCTGTCCTCTAATCGTTTGATTGAGCCTCTTAATGCCTGATTGAGTACAACCTGGCAACCTGCCGGATGGTTTTGTCATGTGACTTTTGGTATAAATTTATATAGGCATGTATAATAAAGTGATTTGTATGAAAAAAAAAACTGTATGAAATGCCATCCATTACAAACATCCACATCTGAATAGAAATCAAATATACCAAAATTACACCAATTTGGGTTACAGTATATCTAGTTATAAATGTAATTTATGGGGAGAATTAAGATAATGAGAATAATACAAAAACGTCATGCTTATGAAATATCTGATTTGAAATCATTAATCTTGTTCATAAGAAATGTAAATATGTACATTTGTTTATATTTATGTGAAATGTAAATATGTATATTTTTTTATCCTGTGGTTACAGATTACAGTTCCCATTTTAGCTAAATGATTGCAATGTATTTTCTGCAATTTTATTTGCAATAGCTTCAATTTCGCCGCGAGATTGTGAACAACAATCCATGCCAATCCTTAAATGTTTTCTCACGCTTGGTCTCAAAATTGCGTTTAACACTTGATGTTCGGCAAACAACATTTTCAAGATATAAAGTACACGCAGCACGGTCCTTCTGTAACACAAAACTCCATTCTTGTGTCCAGGAGGGCTGAAATGTCCGAACATTTACTACTTTAACTTTCTTAGCTAGCGTTACCTGCCATTGCAGACATCCTACAGATCCCGCTTCGGCTCCAGCGGAGTACTCAGCTACTATGGTACGGTAGCCAATCAGAGGCTAGTGTTTGCTGTATGCGGGTGGATCAATGGCTCAATCAAACTAGGTTGCGCAACGGCAATGTCTGTAGAAGTCATAACGTAATTTAGGTAAATTTCCCATGCGGATTATAAAACACCTAACTATATTAACCGGATAAGCGTGTAGCCTACTTTTTTTTTTTAATAAGATAATAAAAAAAAACCCTATTGGTTAAGCTAACGCGTGCCCATAGATGTCTGACATCTAAAGTGGTGCCTTTGATGTCGTTACGCGTCGCGAGTACTTGAGAAGGCCAGTAGAGGCGCAGAGTTCTAATTATTGTAACTGTATGTGGGATGCAGACGAACTGTACGTCTCTCGCTCTACAAGATCTGCGAGGGCCATACGTGATATAGTAGCGTGACATAGTAGCTTTTATGTATAATTTACATTCAGATTTTGTATTAATTCATTTTTCAACCGGGTTTGCTAGTTTAGTTTTATTCTTTCTGAAAAGACTTATTTTTTGTTTCATTTAATGTCCATTTAGTATGTCTATATTACGTTTCTAACATGGTAATCTACCAATACTGACAAATTAGCTCAGTTGTTTAAGATTTGCGCTATGTGTTCTGAGGTTCGTGGTTCAAAGGACCACGCATAATAGTATTTTTTCCCGTAGCAGAAAAGCAAGATGTATTATAGCCTGTAAGTGTAGTAAGTATGTAACAATGGATTCAAAGATCCATAAGATCTAACGATCAGACATTACAAACCACTTAGCTGTACTGTATTGTGGTCAAGTGCAAGTTGTAGACGCCACCTGGCGGATATTTTACGAAATTGCACCCACATCGTACACCGTCGTCATCCCGCATCATCTCCCATCGTGACGCCGTGCGACAGGAGTGTCACATTAGAGGTCAGACATCTGTATGGTTGCCGACCCCTGATATATAAAAACGGTTACACATTAAATTATAATAGGTTTTACAACGTTATTATTTTAAACTTGGTCGCCGCCATTTTTCAGTCTACGTCACCACCTACATCACTGGGTTGGTTGGTCTACCAGTCTATCTAGAGAGAGCAGTTTCAGGACATAAAATCTCGAGTCAAACTTTCATGTTACTTTAAAACATGGAAATCGAAGATTAAAGTAATTTTGAGGACATTACCACAATCCCAATGGTGTTAAAATGTCCAGCCAGTGAGGAGGATTAAAAGAGTACGTTTAGTTCATTAAGAGGGAGCAGCTGTCATTTCCTGACATGTGGGGAGACCGGGGAACACCTGGCTCAGGTAATTACTTCACTGAAATGCCGACTGCAAGCGAGTCGTTCTTCCCTCAGGACACTTATGTGGATGCCTTTCTTGTCGATCTCTCCTGCATTACCCTGGTTTGCAATTATTAGATGTTCATCTATGAGAGGGACGAATATTTTTGGAAGTGCCAATGGTGCTTTTCACTACGTGAAGTCCGTGCGGAGACTGGAGCAGCCTGTCAACAGCAGCAGGTATTGTAGCCTTAGCCAACAATAGCCTAGCTACTTGGCATGTAAAACGGGGCACATAAATATTTGATGAAATAGTCTTATTTCGTTAAGTCACCAATTTAAATGGCAGGTTAACTCCTGGCTGATAAAACTATTTAATCTGTTTGGAAGCTACAGTACTGTGACTGCTACAGTGGTTACAGTACCAGTGTCAAGATAGAGGGGTCACGTAGTACTGTACCGTACCGAGGTTAATAAAGCTGAACATAATATCTAGTTTGAACCAGTCGTCATTGAGGCTAATTGTTTGTTTACAAGTATGATACTGGAAAGTGTTGGCAAAATATAACTGATTTTGTTTTACAAAAAGCAGCTGAAGCAGCTTTTTGCAGCAGCAGCTGTGTTTATGGTGTACGTGTAATAGTTTGACTCATTCAGACAGCATAGCTAAATTCTTCAGTCTGTTTAGGTTAACTGAAGACAGCTTATCAGGAAACATATTACATCTTGTGGCGACCTCCACAAAGAATGTTTTCCCATCATCACAACACTATGGCTTTCAATACCATTTTATTATGTATTCATGTTAGCAAGAAGCAGCAAACACTTTTAAGATCTTTGCTACAGATCGTTTGAGTCAAATTAATTTAATTGTTATTGAAAGTTCCACAACATATTACAAATAACGTAATTTATTCTAATTATTGTAACTGTATGTGGGATGCAGACGAACTGTACGTCTCTCGCTCTACAAGATCTGCGACGCCCCATTCTTTGTTCTCATCACCATTCTTTAAACAGAGGTTATGCAAGACACAACATGCTACCACCATGGATTTTACCTTGTGTAAATTGCAGTCATTTCGTTTTAACAAGCACCTCCAGCTGCCCTTAATCAGCCAAAAGCGTTCTCAACCACCACCCTGGCTCTGCTTCTTTTGTGGTTGTACACAAGTTGCTGGGGTGTCAACTGTCCATTGTCAGAGAACGGTTTCATCAGCCAGCTTTTCAAAAGATAGGCTGCATCACCAAGGATATAGTACCCCACATCATGTCCACAAATGTTATTGGTTTCATCAGAGAGCAGCAAACCCATATTTTCTAGACCCCACAACCCTGACAAACGCAGCACTCTGGCATCATGTAGGCTATGCTGTTCCAGTAAAAAAATCCAGAAGAGACCTCTTCCATTCACAACAGCCTGCAGGATGATCGAATTCCAGCCTTTGCTGTTGAAATACTGATATTCTTCTGGTCTTAGAATGGGGATATGTGATCCAATTAACTGCACGTAGACACTGTGGCAACCCCCATCTGCACTGAAAATGTCGATATTTCCTTTAACTTTTCACTCTTTGGGCACTGAATAACTTGTGCCATGAGTACCTTCTCAACAGCGGAGCAGAAATCGTGACACTGTAATAATACCGACCCCAAATAAATGAGAAATGCTCCTGTGCTCAGAGTTGGTTGAGTTTTAACAGTGAAACAGTGATTTTTTTTTTTGAATTGGTACACACTGTAGTTTCTGTCCTGTCGCCCGTTCTGGTTGCAGTCGAAGGCAAATGTACAGAAATGTGTCCATGGACTTATGGAAGTTCTTTATCCACTGGGCCTCTGTGAAAGTCGGAACAGTTTCCCACTACTCCGTTGTTCGATTGTGTACACAAACGGATAGGGAAACACAATGCATTCTGTAGTACTGTATACTGTACTGTAGTATCTGAAACACACAAGTGCCAACGTAAGTCGATGTAACATAACATTATTCATAATTGTGATTTATTTAAATGTCAAATATTTATATAGGCTACTAAACTCTTACCGTTGTTGTTGCGCGATGACGTGAATCAGGTTCAGCATCTCGCGGTCAATCTCCGCAATCACTCCTAAAATCTGTTAACTTGTTTTCAGTATAGCATTTCAGGCATTTACATTTCGCTTTTCTGCTTCTGCTAGTCTCTTCCACCGTTGACTCATTGACCACATTTGAAAAAAATGAAATCACGATCAACAGTAGAACAACTTGAATCTCTTCCATTTGTTTTCAGTTATCAGTGTAGCATAAAGTGCAAATTTTGCATTTTTGCAATTGCAATTTGCAGTTTTGCAAATTTTGCAATTTTTTAGTTCCTTGAAAAGCAGTTCCTGGGGCTAGAAGTTCTGGGTACTTTCAGTGGAAACGCGGCTTCTGGAGGGGTGGATTCCTACTCTTTGGTCCCTTCTTGAGGTTTCTTCTCTTTTTTCTCCATGGGTTTTTTTTATGGAAGATGTGTCTTGCCCGGTGGGGGGAGCAGGTTAAGGAGGTGTTTGTTTCCATGTGGAATGTAGGCTGTACAGCTCTTTGAGACTACAATGTGATTAAGGTCTATATAAATAAATTTGACTTAATCGTTGTATTGGGATTACTCATATCCTGCAGACCAATATAATACAATTACAGGAAAAATACATATCTCCGGTAATTCTCTGTCCCTTTGGCTTCCACAGTGGTCTTTTCTTGACAATAGGCTGATTAATTGTATCCTGCTAACGCTATCATTAGCAATAAAACACTATTTAACAATGCAGAACCAGTAACAATTCTATTCCCTACATGGATGTTATAACAGTTTACAGATTAAATTATTATATACAATGAATATTTCTAAAGCAACATCATCACTTGACAGGATAGATGCCGTTGTAGACAACATTTTGGAAATGGCTACTAGCTACGATTATCATTTATCCACGAATAAATTATTAGAAAGGGAGGGATGACTGAAAGATTCAGTTAAGTGCAATGTGCAACCTTGCCACTAGAGGCCATTGGATCGTACATAGTGGCCGTTTACTTAAGTTTAGGCAGACCTATGGCTGCAGCTTTACATTGTATAGGCCTAAGATTTATTTTTTTATATATATATATATATATATATATATATATATGAGTCGTGAAATAGCCATCCGCTATAGGCAAGTAATATATTAGTAATATAATGAGCACTGTTTTATAAAGAGATTCGCTGTAAAGTATCACTATATTAATATATGTTAATTAGCATTTATCAATGCATGTAACAACCAGGGACGTTATCACGGTCAGCCGACATAGCCTATAGGGAAAGTTGGGTAACACATTTATAGACAAACTGCCCTTTGTCACAACGTGACAGCGACATCCCATATCACATTAATTATACAAAAAAAAGAATGAATTAGAAAATCAATGAACCTATCCTTCTGAGACTAGCTGATCTTTCCCTGCACATCTTGTTCAGATGGTTTTCTCAGTCGAGTTTGGTGATAGGCTATATCAGTGGATGCGGTAGTCTTTATCGTTTATATTTTAAAGGGCAGGGTTGTAAATATTAATTGGTCATACATTTTTTAACGATAGTAAAAACTAGGCCTAATAACTTAGTTTTGCGTTCGTCTCCATTTCACACTTTAACAAGACACTATTTGTTTAGCAGGACAGAATCAGATCGATTTTAAAATAAATCCATATGTATTTTAGTGTTTTCAGTGATATTGTAGGGGCAGTTGAGCACATGAGATGTTATTGTCAGCCTTTACGACAGTTGTCATGTTGTCTTGGTCAGCAAGAGTAATATATTAATTTAATCCACGCAATTTACGGACAGACTCCAAATGACGAAAATGATTGCAGTATGAGTGATTTTTATCACAACATAAAGCATATTATCAAACAGTAGATACTTTTCTATCGTCATATGATGTATATCGTCATATCGCGCAGCCCTAAATTGTTGGATAATTTAAATATATGATACTGTAATCTGCCTAGGCTAAACCTGAAATACAATATGTGGCACAGACTGTATATAATGTAGTGACTTGTGATCAGAAGATTTGTGGGGCAAATACGTAGTCTGTCGATTTAACCAAATGCATGTAGGATACACAAACACGCTAGCTAACAAAACACATTGGATAACAGGAAATTTGAGGGAGAACAGATGCTTGTATTGTTCCACGATTGTTAAATTAAATCCCCTACATTAGTATTGGGCCCATTGATTGTGTGTTTCTCAAATATCCCATTATTCACGAGTTCTCAAAACAAACTTTCCTCTGTTGCACGATATAGTTAGAAAGTTCCAGTGCCTGTATCGGCACAACAAGATTTTTACACTGTGTGCAAGAAAGAAATGGAACCAAGACATCCTACTAACCATAGTAGGCTACAAATTTAACCGTTAAGCTTTCAAGTCAGAATCTTCCATAAGCGTGAAAACACTCACTTTTTGAGTTCTCAGTATAGGATTCGATTGGAATGCCTCGCTTTAAAAGCGAGCACAGCTATTACAAACACTCGCTGTAGTGATGATCGCAGTGTAGTTTGATTAGATTTAAACATGTAATTAAAGACTATGAAATCAGCGTCCTGCTTCAGAACTGGTAGAATTCCCTCAGTGTAATCTGTCAAACTGACGAATGGCCTTCAGGTTTTTCTTTCATTGTTAAAAATATTCAGTCAATGACGGAAAATTTCCAGTTAGCGCGACATCTGGGCTATATGCCTACTTCTTCCAGAATGTGGTAACATTGTTGCCACTAATACTACAATAAATAATCAAAACATTTTGTTTAATTATTGAATGGCTAGACAATAAACGTTCTATTATTAAACCTTTATTTTTTTATTATTAAACCTTTATTTTACCAGGAGAAGACTCATTGAGATACAAATCTCTTTCAAGAGTGCCCTTGGTAAATCAGACTATCAACACGGAAGATTTGTTGAACTTCAGTTGATCTTATGACCAAACCATTGGCTCTGTGCAACAAGCGCCATCTAGTGACCATTGTGTCAGTAACTGTCGCTTTCTGAAGAATAGGTGGCCTGCTGACCCCCTAGCACTAGGCTACTGTTAATATACTATTTATACTTTTGCTACTTCCGAGAATTCATAACTAAAAAAAAAAAAATTCTAAGCAAAGCACACTCCATCTCCTGAACCTAGGCCTCTCCCTCTTTTGCAGGATTCTATTGGTACTCCTTCCCTGCCACTTCCATCCAGACTGAACCCGCGCATGGTCTGCCAGACACTCAAGAATAAAGTTGACGGCTATGCTAATAGGTAACATTGTGTTCCCAAGCTTGTATTGAGAAATTCTTGGAATTGATAGGATTTAGCTAAACAGTACCATCTTTTTTGTTACTTTTACATATTTAGCAAGGTGAGTGCCCTAATGTAATCTCATTCCAAACAGTGCCAAAACAACATTTGAAATTCGATTTCATTTTGTGTAAAATTATACCCATTATTGGTATTTTGACAGATTGAAGTAGTGTTCAATTTCACAGCAAATGTTGCGGTGTTACTTGAAGGTATTATTACTAGAAGGTATGGCTGAATGATTAATCGCTAACCGAAATTGCGATTTTAAACAATGCGATTAGCACATCGCATGGAATGCAATTTATATGCGCATCTGACCCAGTTTTTTTTTTTTTTTTTTTTTGGTAGCAATAATGGTTGAATAAATGCATGCAGTTCTCCTTGTTTGACGGTAATTAACTCATCAGCGCGGTGCTCCTCTACCAGTCATTCAAAGACGACTGTGTAGGCTTACGTACACGCCCACCAACAACACATGAAACACAAGAAAACACATTTGTGGAAGTTTTGCTGAAAAATTATCTGCGCTGAGCTAGAAGCAACGGAGTAAAAAGAGTAGTCAACGGATACCATACCTGCCTGCCTGCTGCAATGAGTGTTTCTGAGGAAATTGGTGACAGACTTCCTGCCACATTTGTGCACGGCCGTCCAATATCATCTATTGTGCAACGACGTGCTAGTTAAGAAAATTTAAGAAGGCAGCCAGAGTACGGTTCACAAGACGTATTGTTTTAAAAATGTAAGACACAACACTGCTATTTTACACAGCCAAAAAATATCAATGACATACGGAACGGTAAAGGCTATTGTTTGCAGGCAACTGTACTGCATTGGAGGCCGTGACCGCTAGCCAGACAATGGGGAAACTCAGAAAACAGGGAAAATCCTTGCTTGGCGTTTAGTTACTGGTAGGCCGTGATCACACAGACGTGTCGCTAGAAATTTGTCGCCAGCAAAAATATTGCAGATGGTACGGCGTGCCTGGCATGTGCTCTTCTCTTGCACACTGTTCGTCAATGTCACACTCGGCCCAGGCGGCAATCTGTGTGATCGAGGCCAAAGACAAACCGACAGAATACAGAACACACAGTGGCAGCATAGCGAAATAATAACCGAATGATAATCTCAACATAAATGCTACCCCCACACATCTGTAAACGATCAATGGCACGTCTGGGGTGTGCTTGGCAGACACACTGGCGAGACAAACCGCTTTGAATTGTCCAATGAGATCCATTATGCCCCATTTGGATTAATGGCAGTAACCAGTCCATAGAAACTTTAGGCAGCATCAGGCATAATCCATTTGTTTGCTACAGATCTTCTGATTCTTTTTGTCCGAGGTGCTTTGGCAGATTTTCGGAGGCCATGCGGCACTGCGAGGTGCGCTGCGTGAGCAAGACGTTTCAAAGTGTAGTAATTAATTTTGAACGCTAGATTCTCACATGTATTAGTTTCCATTCACTGTAAGTTAGTGCTTACTCAACCCTGGCGTACTGTCAGATGCAAAACTACTGTCGTTC
>JAODUH010076276.1:0-15830 GCA_027564835.1 Typhlichthys subterraneus
TTGGAAAATTCCCTCCTCTCTCTTTCTCCCTTTGGCAGTGCATCGCCCAATCGCCCTAATGAACAAACCGTCCCTGAGGGCCTATGATCGTTTTATCCATATTGACTGGATGAGAGGTCTTTATATTGCATATAAAAGAACATTGAACCCTTAACACATTGAGTAATGCATGTCTAAATCAAAAATATAAAATACACTTAAAACAGCGCAGTGAATAGCCAAATAATTCACCCAGTTAACGCCACTGTGCGCTCAAGTCACTGATAGGCTAGTTTTGGTCACGTGTGCCCATTCTGAGTCTATGAGGATTCTACAGCCCCCATACAGCGACCGATCAAGCAGAAATCAGGCGACAATGAATTGGATTGGCTTTTTTTTACTCTAGGTGTCGTTTCGAAAAGAAAGTCAGAACGTATAGCCTGCTGACATCCGTTGACGTTTGACTGACACATTTAACGACGTTCAACAAGTGTTTTTGACGCGATGATACAGTCGTTATTGGACAGAAACAATTATTTTTTGCGAGTCTATTTTTCCACGTGAACCTTCGCTCAGAGTGCGGCTTATCAGGAGTCAATAACGTGAAGTTAATTGCTCAATATGTTACGGGATTCTCTGAATTACACTCGATCATTGCAACAACTTTAAGATACATTTCACATCATTGTTTTCTTTTTTTTTTGTTTGGAGGATGAGTTAATGGAAAGGACCAATATTCCAAGATTGTCATTGATTCTAAATGTTCTAATTCTAAACACTCATGCTCAACCGAGGTTTTAATAAGTGTGCTTGTTGTGATGCTTATTCCTTCCACCTCCACTGATACCCGTTTGGATATTCCCTGTTGGATCTGTGCGTTTCCAGAATGCCTCGTTTCACAGAAGATCTCCCCACTCGCTATGGAGGAGGTACGGGTGGCGGAGGACGAGGGGGGCCGGGCGCAAGTAGAGGGGGAGCCCGGGGAGGCGCCGGTGCTCCGGGCGGCCAGAGGATGTACAAGCAGTCGATGGCTCAGAGAGCAAGGACCATGGCCATATACAACCCCAACCCCGTTAAACAGAATTGCCTCACAGTCAACCGCTCCCTATTCATCTTTCGGGAGGACAATCTCATAAGGAAGTATGCAAAGCGAATAACCGAGTGGCCATATCCTTCCTAACAATTACCAAGGTTATACATTATGTTAACTATAGTCTGCCTAACTCTGGGCAAACACATGCGTGCAAGATGGGTTAGCAGCACAGTTCAATTTTGTTAATATACCCTTACAATGCGCCGTATACGTTATTTTAGTATGATAGGATGAAATACACAAATACGCTCTATAACGATGTGTGTGTGTGTGTGTGCGTGTGTGTGTTTGTGTTAGAATATCTTTATTTCTAGCAGCGGAACAGTAAATGCACCTGTCGCTCGCTTTTCAGTATCGCACAAAATAATGAAAAATATTATATAATCAGTTAAAGACTGTTGTCTTGTGTCCTGGTTTGGGCCCTTCAATATCGTAAAATATGTACTATGTCAACACCGCACATGTTAACAATGTAGACGGTAAAGCAAGCCAGCAGCAACTGGTGATAAATGCTTACTCATTTTTATCCACGTGCGTCAAAAGGGCGACTCCCGAAGCATAGACCTAATCGTTTTCGGAAAAAATAAAAAAATAAAAAATAAACTTGGTGCTCTATCTTATGGTAGGTATTTTACTTTTCGTGTGCCTCGTTATGTCTTCGTTATGTCTTCGTTATGTCTTCGTTCAATCATTGAGCCGAGGCTCGCGCCCTCTCCACGGTGCTGAAAACGCCCACGCGCTTCCCGGCATGTGCACGCGCAGCCTTTTACTATCTTAACTTGCTCGAGGCTGGAGCTGGAGAGAGCCGAGGGCCACGTGACAAAAGCCCCGGGCAGCTGTACTGTATGTGCTGTGTGTGTGTGTGTGTGTGTGTGTGTGTGTGTGTGTGTGTGTATGTGGGCGACATTGGAGTCAGTTTAATAGTCAAATCAAATTGACCCTAATCACGATGTGTATCAATGCAGCCACACCCTCCATTTATAGTTGGCACCTGCTTTTAAAAGCCTTTAAAAAGAGTCTTTAACACAATGATAAGGTCTTAAAGCTAACCTGACAGAGCTGATAAATATAGGCCTATGTCAATTATTAGGGTGTTACATCTTACCATTATTGTTTTTAAACTGAAACAACTGATTTCAAAATGAAACCAGAATTGATAACCAATTGAGCTTGAGCATGTAATGATTAATGAGAGGATTTGAATGGGCATTATTAGAGAAATCATGACAGCAAATTTGATTTTAAATCAAGGAAACCATGCTAGAATTATATTTTTGTTATAAGGGTTTCTTAATGTGTTAGTGTTATTGTAAACAAGACTAAACACTAACATTAAAAGGTATCTCCTTAATCTAGCGACTGTTTGCTAGATTATGTCTAGCACTATTTGTATATTTGGCTTTAAGGGAAATAGTATGAAATAAAACGTTTTTAAGGCTCCTTAACCGTCACACTCCATTTGAATACATGATCCTTGCGACCATCATAGCCAACTGCATCGTCTTGGCTCTAGAACAACATCTACCTGTCGACGACAAGACGCCATTGTCAGAAAGACTGGTAAGTGTTTCGCCATCAATTAATTTGGAGATTTATTTTATTTACTGTGATAAAGTGAGGGTCAGACTCAGAATCCCCTGAAAAGGTCACGCGAGCATTTGGATATGCTTTGAGAGTGAAATCATAATTTTATTTGATGATTATTGATGATTATTAGTTTAGTTAATTATAATAATTAATATTATTTAGAATTATGGTAGCTTTCTTTTAATGATTTATAATTATATTTTTATATTAAATAAATAAAAATAATCACTTATTTTTGGTGCTCAGTGACTCTCAAGGTCCAAAAGTTTGAGAGCTGCTGTTTCAACTGTTTGTTGCGCATCATCTATACAGATCTGTGAAAAGGGCTCGGCTCTCTGACCCGAGTCACTGGCTATGGCACTGATTGTCTGTCAGTCATTGAGCAAGGCAGGGAAAATCTGGTCTGGTGTAAATACACCCAATATTCACTTAAATAGTGTCTGTCTGGCCACACTCCATTAAGAAGTGTTATTAGTTGTTATCTCTTACTAGGTACTGGTTAATTTTGAAACTAATTGGATGGAGTTTAACCAAACGGCATTGCTACTACTGTTTTGATCGCCTCATCTAGCTCTATCACCATTTTCGAAAAAACTCTTGACTTCAACGTCATCTCACTACCCCACCCAGATTGGTCCGCCAGCAGGACGACTGTGAAAACTCGGGGTTTCCAGACTTTAATCTCAGCCAAAGAATTTCATCTGAGAGAAATAGTCGGGCGGAGCCAGGCTAGGGAAAATCACCCACTGTTCACGTCAAAGGAGACCCCCTCCCCCAACAGAGCCTGGCCCACAGTGTGCACAGTCCAACAATGCATTTCTTTGCCCTTCTCTCCTTCTACACCAGCCAGGTCCGTTATCCAGTTTGACTCCCTGTCAGCTTGTTTCTCATCTGCTCCTGCATGCTTAGCTTGAACTGTGCCAGCCACCCTGCGTGCAGCTAGCCAGCCAGCCTGAGAGAAGATGAAGAGAGACATTGTGTTGTAGTGCTGGGCCCCCGTTAAGCCTACTAGCCCTGCTACAAGTGTTTTGCTCTCCCCTGGTCACTCTCCCTGAATGTTACTCGGTCTCAGCTAAAAATGTTTTCACTGTGATTATAGTCTGGAAACCATTTTCGCATCAGCGTTTTCACAGCCACCCTGCCTGGCGGTCCAGTCGGGGCGGGTTAGTGAGGTGAAGTTGAAGTCAATCGTGTTTCAAAATAGTTGTAGCAACGCCAATTGATTAAACGCCGTCCAATAGCTTAAAAATTATCCAGTGGTCTATGCCCAGTAGGAGGCAACGACTGTAAACACTTCACAATATAGAGTGAACACTTCACAATTCAAAAAAGGGATTTTTGGGTCTGGTTACACCAAGCTACATGCTTCCTGCATCGCTTTTAATTGTACCTGGGCACTGGACAGGACCCACTGGGTGACCTTAATAATAAGAAGATGTAGTTTATTTTTTCACTGTCCTGGTCAGCAGACATCCAAAATATGCATATCATTCTTAATAGCTTGGTTTACGATATACTTCACTTTACATACCAGTCTTGGAACTTTCAATTGTCAACCACAGTGGTGCCAATTAGTCATTCAACTCCTTTTGCAGGCAGGCAGAACAAGGGTTCTCACTGGCGTTATTAATATATTATAACTGTGTCACTGAGACTTACAAGGTGTAACAACTCCCTGAGGTCAAGGAGTTCCTCTGCTATGTTCTTATAATGTCCTGCATGTACTCTAGCAGCGAATACACTGCAACAAGGAATACAATTTGGGTAATATGCAGCACCTGCTGAGAAATAGATAAGTGTAATATAACAACTAGAGGATGCAATGCAACAATCAAACAATTTAATTAGAACACAAAAGTTCATCTATTATTTAATGCGCTCGGTAAACACAGTGAGCCGTGCTGTTAGTTGTGACGATATTGTCAACAAGGGTCTGTCAGATCTATGCAGGTCTTTAGCACCACGGTGCTCGGGGAATTCCACAGCAGTCCCGCCAAAGCCCTATGGAGCATATATAATTCATGAGCATTTAAGTCACATGCATAATAGATGGTAACACTCTGTCAGTATACACAATTTTTCATTATGCAGAGAACCCCCACCCCCCAAGTCCAGATATTACGCAAGGCCTTTTGTGTTGAGGTGTGTATACATCCTGCTGAATGCCTTTTATTCTCTATACATTAGAGCTCCTGCCTCTGAGAGCTCAGCTTTGTGTTCATGGCCGGTCTGTGCTAGCATGCCTCTTTATTCTTTATCTAGCGTCGAACAACAAACCTCCAAAAAGACCACCTGACGTTTAGTCATTGAGCATATCTGTTATGGCCGGCCTGTTGTAAGTAGTTAGGTTTAACCACAGCTCTGCAGGATACACATCTTATAATGTTGTACTGTAGGCCTGTCAGAACGCTTCATGTTATCTCGTGTGTGTGCGTGTGGGGGTTGGGTGTTGCCAGAGCCTTGGGATACTGTTAGGTTATATACAGGGAAAGTGATAGAGATGTAGAAATTTGCTTTAGATATTCCTTCACTGCCAGGACATGCCCATGTTACTGTAATGTCAACCCACTGCCCTGATTCTCCATAGGCTGTGCCTGTGACACAGCAGGTTGTGTGTCATGCTGTAATTGCTCTACTGTAATCTGTTCTGTAGTGAGCAATGTGGAATGATTCAGTCTCATCTGAATTTTAGATGTACTTTTTTTGCAAGATAAATTATTTTGATGCTGTTACAGCATTGCTTTTATTTCTGAAAGTGGGGAACACCGGTATTTGAGGCAAAGGCTTTATGTCTTAAATCGGTTGATTTACCACAACACTTAGTATACACAGAGTGTATTACTTTCCCTAGCCGATAAGATCTACTAAGAGCTATGTAATGCCACTGGCTCAATGAATGGTGCCCCAAGCATTATTATCATCTGTTGTTCTCTATAAACTGTGCCTCTCTCTGTCTTTGAGGCCGCGGCCTCATTGACCACTCTCAGAACGGTCAGTAACAGAAAAATAAAACGACAGTGTTTCTCTTCTCCTCCGTCTCTCACTTGTTTTTTTCTACCCCCTCTTTGTAGGATGACACAGAGCCATACTTTATCGGGATATTCTGTTTCGAGGCCGGCATTAAGATCATCGCCCTGGGCTTTGCGTTTCACAAAGGCTCCTACCTCCGCAACGGCTGGAACGTAATGGACTTCGTGGTTGTCCTAACTGGGTGAGTCCAATGCCCCACGGGCCTTCTGTGTTGGGGGAAGTGCAGGAAGCAGAGTGTTTTTCTTTGTCTGTGTGTGTGTGTGTATTGTGTGTGTACATGTGCATCTTGAGAGAATATATTGGAACCACTACTCCTTTTGCATAACCACTGCACAGCGTTCACAAGCATCTACTGTATGTGAGGTTTGTTAACAAACATGTAACACACTGTACATACAAGGCAAGCAAAAAGCAAGCCCTGTCTGGTCTGGTGCTGTAACTGAACACAATGTAGATGATGTGATTATGTATTTTGGGACATTTACACTTTGTTTATTGTTTAAGTTGAACACGTCTCACATACAAATACACTGTACAACAAATATACACTATACAGTTCACAGCGCCAGTGATTCAAAGACGCGCATAACGCAGAGATGATAGTCGTTATCTGCCAAGTGCCTGGACCACCGAGTTATGTGATAGATGCTTTTAGCGGTGAGGTCATGGTATATGTCCCCCCCCCCCCCGCCCCCCCACCACCACCATCCACCCGTGAGGGACACAGCCAGAGCAGGCTTTTAGAGCATGTAGGTAGCTTAGTGTGGCCTGCCTGGCATTGACGTCAACCAGGCAGCCAGACACAAAATGGCCCCTGCTTCCTTCTGCCCTTTGGCACTTTGACCGGGTCATAGGCGGTGTTCAGGTCGGTGCTGTGTGTGTGTGTGTGTAATCACAGCTGGGAAAGTGTTGTCAGTATTCTGCAATTAAAGACAACAGTGGCACATGGACGGTGTATAAGAGAAGGCAGCGTTTGTTTTATTCGTGGGTTTTACAGACTCGTGGAATTTGTATTGAAGTATGTAACAATCACAGTGGTTGTGAACGACTTCTGGTGAAATGCTAATTCTGTTTGGATATTGTATGCGTGTGCTGCACTGTATACGGAAATACCCTGCCCGTATAAACAAGTTACGTAAATACCTCACTCAATTACTTATTATTAATGATACTAGATTTTACACTAGATATTTTAAGGTGGATAAAATATGGCAAATTGTTCCACTGTAAGTCAGACATGTATGCATTTAGTTTGATAAATGCATTCAATGCATGAACACTATTTCATTTGAAAGCACCTGTCTAGATAGAAAAGCCTGTCTCCAACTTCTTGGCATTTCACTGTCATAGGGGGCCCCAAGACATAGTCCTTGTATGTGAAGGAGTTTGTTAACTTTATCACCAGAGATATATTTTGCTGCTTTGGCATTGTATTGAGGTCTAGGTTAGATCATGACTATTGCAACAGGTCAATAAACAAATTAATCAAGGTGCGTGCACATATTTAATGTGGATGTTTAATACAATGGTGGTTATGAATGTTTAAACGTGTGAAAATGTCCCAAGGTAAATGGCCAAGCTACAGAGTATGGTGAATCTTGCTGTACACAACTTTATATTGTGCCAATATGCCATCATTCCTGAATCTCAGGTTTTGTCAATAAAATATTAAAAACAGATTGGTAGAGAGAGATATGGAGAGAAAACTGGAATGTTAAAAAACAGCCCCTTTAATTCAACCCTGGCCTTAACCCAACTCTTTATGCTATTTATTGTGTTTACACTGATATTGGGTAATAATCTAACATTACATGAAGGAAATGTATTAGCCTAATCAAACATATCATTATATATCTTTCATGTTTCTGTGTTTTTATGTCGGTTGCATAATGCGGTGTTAAGAAGCTGTGGTCATTTCACGTATTTCTGTGAGATCAGGTTGGTCAGTTGGAAATCAAAATACAGTATTTTAACCTTGTGTTAATATTATGTCAATGCAGCCATCCAACCCTAATGGGGAATGTCTAAATTATATTATTCTGTAGCTGGGAGCAGTGGCAGACCTTTTAATCTGGCCTGATGAGGCATTAAACACGTCTAATAACAGAATAAATCTGCCCTCATTGCCAAAGAGCTAATCAATAGTCAAGGCAGCTAGTCCAGAAACACAGAGTTGGCGCCAGGAGGAGATAGGCGCAACCAATTACTCTTGGAACACAACGATTTCCAGGACATTAGAGGAAAATGTCACAAATTGATGGTTAATAATTCTGGCTGGAGGTTGTCCATTTAATGTTACAATTGTTATTTACATTGAAACCAAACCGCAATCGTATGCCAGTAAGGAGATTACTTTAGTTTACAGTATACTTTATTCACCTTATTTTCCAATTTTACAGCTTCACACCAGTAGAAAATACTGTAAATGATAAATTTTTCATAATGTATTATTGTTGCATTTTGTATGGCATTAAAATATGGCTGGATAATGGACAAGACATCACACGATCATTTATTTCCAGTATGCTATACAATATTTATATACGATTCTATTGAAGCTGATTAATCACAATACCATTCAATATTGGCTTGTACAGTAAATGCATAACGTTGCATTTAGAAATCACAATATCAGGTAAATCTGATACATTTTGCCATAAGATTGCTATATTAAAGGTAATATTGGTTTGAATTTTTTAACCAACACTTTAATAATTAATACAATTTCTGGATATGGATATTTTATCATAAGCTATGTATCACATCTAGAGTATGTGATGTTTGTGTGAGCCAAGCTGGAGTGGTTCAGGAGCTTCCTGTGGTCACCCTCAGTCATCCATCCTCCCCCCCCTGATGGCCTGAGACAGCCTCCCATCATGACCGCTATCGACCAAGGCCTGGCTTGGCCTTTTACAGCCTTCGCTAACGCTATGACAACCGCAATCAAATTCTCCCGGGGAAAAACTATCCAGCTGTCATCTCCAGGGAAACAAAGCCAGGGCATTTTTTTTAATGTATTTTTTTTTTTGTTCTATTCTAATTTTATTTTTGATTTGCAATTGCTGCCTGTGTTAAGTGCTGGCAGCGTGGTGACCCTCTGCTTGTGTTGACTTCAAAGTTGTGGTTCGCTTTCATGTGCCTCTCAGGCAACGCATGTACACCACAATAGGAAGCTTCAAAGTAGCTGTAGAAAGAGGGAGAGAGGAGCAGGGCCGCTATTACAGGGCCAGGCCTCTGACCGACGGCACAAATAAGCGCTGCCTCCCGAGTGCACGTCCAAAAGCTGCCGCCTGACCACTACCGGCTTGCCCTCCCAATGGTTCCGCGCGCGTGCTTGAGATGATTGTGCCCGCGGTGCGCTATACTGCGTGTACTTTGTGTTGAACAGCAGTGATTTGTAACAAGCAACTTGTCCCGTCGTCGCTGCTTAACGTGAACCGACAGTGGGAATCCAAATCTTTCCGATTCTCATGGTTCCGGTTTGTTTGTTTGCTGCCTGCTGACTCACTCGTTTACCGCTTCACTTTCTCATCCGTTACCAACTGCCATGACTTTTTAGTTTTAGTTTATTTTTTTGTTTTTCATGTCATGTTCAGCGCCACGGATCCTCCTCTGTGTTGGCATTGTCGATCGCTCCCTCTTTCCGTGCAGTCTGCGGACTTGGTCAATGGGCTGGAACAGTTGCCCTTGTGTGTGTGTGCGTGCGTGCGTGTGCCACAGAGCAAGCTAGGGAGGCATGCGTGTCATGTATTGTGTGCTGGCATATAGGCAGCTATCGCTTGCTCTGGTGTTCTCTCTGGATGAGCGCTCCTCTGTGCTGTGAGGGGAAAGTGTTATGCGCGTGGAGCGCTATTAGCTTGTCGTCATTGCAGTGGGACTATTAGTCCTTATAGGCAAGTCTGGCCACTCGTCAACCATCTTGGTAACGCCCCCGGGGCGGTTATCTAAATAAATAGGGAGAATTTAAATACGAAATATTTCAGACAGACTTTGCATTTTTCACATTTGTACAATAACCAGTAAAATCTGATTTTTATTTTTTTATTCTTAAAACATTTGGTGACAAAATAGTATTTAAAAAGATGTCGCCCACGGGTTATATGTGCTTCCACTTCTGCTGTGCATTTGTCGGCTTGTGTCAGTGCAATCACGCAATTGGGGAAATAGGCAGATGATGTGCTTTTTTTCTTCCAACTGCTGTGTTTGTCATTATTAAATTCCATGGCAAAATTATATATATATTTATTATTAGCTCAGGTGGCTAGGCACGGGAAAGGGTTTAAGATCATCATCATCATCTATGTATGGATGTATTGGTACTGCACTAATTTTCCTTACTGCTTGCTGCATATTGCTTGTCCTGGTATTCTAGCATGTTTTGTATAGCATGTTTTGTATAGCCTACAGACCTGACACATGGCTTACTGCCAGGAAGACCCTTGTTCCAAGTGCAGATCATTCATATTGCCTCTCGGACAGTGGATTCCCTTTTTATTATAGTGTATATATGGACATTTTGATGTGGGAACGATGGCCTATCGGCAAACCTGTGGGAATAAATTAACTTCAACAGAGTTAAATCCATTCAGCATATTGGGTCTGAGTTAATTCTATTTGCCTGCCTTTATGCCTCTGCACCCATATGTTTGTTGATGCTTATGTGATAATTTACTGTCTCTTTAGGGACTTTATTTCAAACAAATGTGTCTATTCCTGAGGGTTCCATTTGCTTTCTATCTACATTGTTTTTAATTTACAATGATCTTGTTCTTTATCTATACATTTTAAATAAATACGGTGATTTGTGCTAACCGTGAAGAACATTTATTACATGTTCACTCACTGCAGATGAATCATTACAGGTTTACAGATTTACAGATTAGTCTCTCTTGACCGCCACAGCCCAGACAAGCCATCCTTGTGATGTCGGGTAGATATATTGCATGTCACACAGAAGCAGTTGTATTGCATCATGGCTCTAAAACCTTTTAATATATTAACTGAGAACCAAAGTCTACTTATGTCTTGTACTATTGTTTTGCCACCAATGAAGCATCTGGAAACAATACTGTACAGTACATCATATTTCTCATCAAAATGCATGACACAGGGACAGTGTTGGACAAGTTACTCAGGAATTGTAATAAGTTACTAGTTACTTCTTACTCCTTCATAAAGTAATACTATTACTTTACTTATTACTGGGTATTAAAAGTAATTAGTTACTATATTACTTTCACAATCACTACCCTGTCTCGCCCCTTCAGAAAAATGACATCCTGTGTAGCCAGCTCATTTTAGAAATAATACCTCTTTACTGGAACGATAATGAACCTTAGTGTCAACAATCAGCCAAAGTGAAAACATTGCAGCCTCTCAAACCAGATGATTGGACAGGTTGGTTCAATTATCCTACCATAAGTTTGCTAGGACCAGAAATATCGTTTCTTGTAACGCAGTAATGCTGCATTGTTTGGATTAGTAAATATAATTACTAATTTGGACATAGTAATTAGTTACACTACTAGTTACTGAAAAGAAGTAATAACATTACAGTAACTAGTAACTTGTTACTGCCCAACATTGCACAGGGGCTGTTAAATGTGTGCCACAGCTGACAGTATTGTTCATGTCACACGGCTATGACAATTATATCTGATTATAATTCTGTGTTTAAAATGGAAGCTCATTAGGAGGTCTTGCCAAGACTAAACCGCATAAGGACAATGTTTTTGACAGCAGATATGGTGTCAGTAAGAAATGTATGTAAACAACAGTGACAGACAATGGAGGGAATTCCCCAGGGACACTCAGGGACCTGAATCAAACGGACATTTTAGTGTTGGAGACAGGCTGTTATGTTTCCGCATGAATTTCTACTAATTATGGCTGTCTAAATAATAAATACAAGAAACTCAACAATGTCTACTGTGTATATAGTGTCATTCTTAGCAGAATTTGTTTTTCGTCATCAGAGTCCCTTGGCTCGCAATACATTCATCACGATGGTGAATACGATTGGACATGCACAAGCACACGCACACATTCATCCCCTTTATTAGTGTGGTACTGGCACCAGTGGCCAAGTAAGACTTGTATGTTCATATGTTTTTATTCACACAATACCGCCTTAACCATATGTCATATTTATGTTTTCTGATGTGCACTCAATTTCATTCTCTTGGCATCTATTATATTTTAACAAACAAAATCCCATGTGAATTTCAGGAGGTCATTTTAGTTGGAGTATCAAACTTCAAGTGATATTTTATTCCACAATGATTTCTTTGTATGAGTTTACACACCAACTGACTTGACTCTCTAGCTACTCAGGCGTGTATTTTTCCATTAGACTCACTCAAAAGGCATAGTAGACCTAGTAAATGATCAGATCGCAGGCCACAGTGGGTTCCCCCTGAAGTCTTGGTTATTGTTATGTGTTGTCCAATATGCTGCTAGCTTGTCTGTCCACATGGAATAATAGTCCTAACCATGTACGATACTTTGAAATGGCTTATTTACTGTCCAGAATGTAATGAAAATGCAGTGCTTTTTGCCAAAACAAACTCTAAGGTGGCCTCTTTATATGCATTTCACACAGTTGTGTTATAGTTGTGGTAGTGTGTGCAATGAATGTAATTTATATTTAAGTCTCTGACAGGTTGAACACCTGCCTACAAGCACTCTGCCATGGTCATGCAGTGTACGCATGAATAGAATAGAAGTGACTTGATGTACTGTATGTCAAGAGACGCTCCTCCAGCTGTGCCCGCATCTTTGCAATACAAAGGTCCGTGGATCAATCAAACATTCGATTCTGTTGTTTTGTGTAACGTTATACCTCACTCAAATCATCTGCTGCATCTGTTGAGAGATGATTTGTGTTTGAATAAATGCGGTCACTTTGCGGAGCTCACAGAGACACATGCCAGCTCTCAGATCCATTCAACAGCTCCGGGCAGGTGTTTTGTTTGTTCACACACACACGCGGGTGTTTGCACAATAACTGATTAGTACAAAGCTGCAATTAAATGTGCACATGTGCACCAATGGACCAACGCATGCACAGAAATCCTCTCGCATGAAACATGCATTCTATTTCTCTCTGCCACACATGTACACAAGCAGGTGTGTGCGTGTGTGTGTCGGTTTTGTCAGACTGACAATGTTTGAATTTTATTTTTATAACTAAGCCTAGAACTATGTGTTATTCCCTGCCATTGTATATACAATTTAGATAGATTAAAATGTGTCACATATGATAAAATCAGGTAAACAAAGGATTAGCATAGCTGTAGCTACAAAGCAGTAACCTGCTGCATATTTGATTTACTAATATTTAATACTTATTATATTATTATATAATTTTATTGTTTGTTTATTCAGACAAGATGATCAATAAGAACAGCACATTTATATTAATTTTACAGTACACAATATACAACTCAAAGTAGTGACAGCATTGCGGTGTCCTCTTATTAGCAGTATGTAGCAACAACTGGTTTTGAACAAACTATGTTTTGCCTACAGCCTTTGGTTCATTGCTGGTTCAGCATGAGTGAACCAGCGTCTGAAAGAGCACAGACGTGACATCTAAGAATTAAATAAACAATAAAAACTAGCTAATCCGGTCTAAATGTCAGCGTTGTTGAAAATGTTCTCCCATGTAGAGAAAACATGTCTAATATTCAAGCTGTTATGTCTATTTCTATCTGTGGTAAGTACAGTATGTCTCTGCTTTGATGGGTAAATGATAGATGGTTTTCCACTTTTATGAAACACCTCCCACATCACCTGGAACAGAGCTTGTCATGCTGATATTATTGACAGAAAGACAGACATTTAATGGAAGGTTTCCCAGCGTCAACTGTAATGGGTGATTTAGGGGTTGCAATGATTCACCATAATTCCACTTCTCATTTTTATAATCCAGTGTCTACTGTAGGTGTGACCTTTATGTGGAAATAACGATGAGCGGCCTTTACGAAAAAACAACAGAATCCTGAGCTGTGTTAGGCTAATAGGCAAACAATGACGAACGTTTGCCAACATATACCAAACAGGTTTCCGTTTGCTACGAGGTTTTGCAAACTCTGATGTCTGAGGAGGTAATTCATGGCAAATGCACACGAACACCGGACAAAGTATTACAATTTAAATCTTAACCATTTGGAATTTCACAAAACATTCAAAGTAAGTTTAAAGTAAACACATGTGCCACGAACGTTCGCCTCAGTTTGTTGAACTGAACTAGACTCATCAGTGGCACCACGGCATTAAACTATATAGTGACATGCCAAATGCATGTCCATTTATCATATCATCATATCATCATAGAACTAAGAGTTGACCCCAAGCACGGTACCTTGAGTATCTATTATTGCTCCTTGTGTGACGCGGTAGGTCACAAAAAGGACGCATTTCCCCAGCGCTGTAATCTAGCCTTGTGTGACCATTCTGATCTCGCAAGCTTCAGTTTAATTTTGCTGCGAGAATCGCAACTGAACTTATGTCGTAGCTATACAGGCGTGGTTTAGGTGTGCGGCGTGATTTAGGTTTGCCGACAGCGAAAACGTCAAGATGGTTCATCCAATCAACTGCCAAGTGTTTTTTTTAGAGTACCTGCCCTTTTCAAACCTTTTCAATGGACGGCTCCCCAGATGGACTTGTGATAATAATAGATCTGGCATGTCAGGTTACCTTTAATCTAACCTTTTGCCACATTTCTTTTGCTGTCTCTGGCCATGTCCTAGCATTACAAGATCAGGAGGGTCTCGCGAGGCTAGCACATGTCTCCAATTTCATTTAGCCGTGAGTATCAATCTGGAACTCCTTAATGAAAAACAGTTCAAAAGTCCATCTGCCGCTTGCGAGATCAGGGTGGTATCACGAGGCTAGCCAAATGTACCCCTTCCACCCCCCGCAAGGACCTCATAAATTCATTTGGAAGGTAAGCGATGTGAATGCTGAATGCTTCAACAGAGCCATGCTCCGCCAGTGGATTGCTTCCCTCTCCATGTCCTCTGAATGCTCCACCAAAGGGTGACAGCTGCACCACAGAATGTGCCCCTGACTCCTGTCCCACTGTCGGTGTAATGAATGAAATGGTCCCCAGCATTTGTTTTTACACCCCTCCGCGCCATATTCCCCACCCACTCTCTACAGTGGAGAGGCGTCATGGGAGAGCGGGGCAGCGTACTATAGGCCAAACTGCGCAGTGAGAGAAACGCCTCTGTAATTGTTAATTTGTTTGTTGTTTCTCCCTCCATTCAGTCTCATTAGGTCTGATGGAAGCTCGCCTCCTACCACCATTGTCACCCTTCTCTTGCTTGTCTTCTCGCCTTGACGGTTGCTCCTCTTATACAGCAGTCTATGCTACAGCATTGTGACTTCCCTCTGGGTGGAAGAATCAAGGTGCAAATGATTAATGCGAAAATTCAAATGTTTAATCGATGTACTAATAGTGAGCGCTAATGGCGTGTTTGTGTGTATGATCTGGTTTCCCTGTTTCTACTCTTGGCAAAACATATGGATTCTTCTATTTTTCCCCTAATAGCTTTTCTCTAATACATTTTTGACGGTTGAAGTTAGGGGGTGTTATTATTTATTTTTTGTGGAAGCTTTGGTTTGTATAACCTGTGTATACGTGTGTATATACGTATATACGTGTGTGTGTGTGTGTATATATATATATATATATATATATATATATATATATATACTGTACTGTAAGCTTCAATTGTGTAATGTCGTAAGAAAGTTAATTGAGAGGGATACTTATTTTGGTCTTAACGGCCATTGCTCTTTCTCGCGCTTTCTCTATCTATCTCTTTCTGTCTGTCTCTCTGCTTGTTACAGTCATGCTACAGTATTGATCCTGGCTAGTGGATAGTATTGATGATGTGACCACTTTGCTCTTCTTCCTTTGTGGAGCCCTTGTTATCTGTGCTTTAGGGAACAGATGCCCTGTTTGTGGATGCTATCCTGCATGTTAACAAGGGTAGAGCAAGAAAACATTTGGAATGGTGTGTTGGTGTGTGTGTGTGTGTGTGTGTGTGTATGTATGTATATATACACTACCGTTCAAAAGTTTGGGGTCACTTAGAAATGTCCTAATTTTTGAAAGAAAAGCACAGTTTTC
>JAODUH010076287.1:0-15829 GCA_027564835.1 Typhlichthys subterraneus
AAGAGGCTGACGTGGCGGCAGCGCCGCTGTCCGGTGCTGTACCCGCAGCCTGGCGTTGCCTGCTGCCAGAGCGGCCGGGAATCGTGACACACAATAATTAATGACAATAATTTCAATCCTAATAACATGGGGTGAATTACCAGTTTCTTAACTAAATTCATACTTTAATTGCAATTATATAAATCTATTTCACAAATTACATGAAATTAAATCAAACATTGTGCTAGATGTTGACTTTTAACATTACTATTAACAATAGGTGTCTTATATTTACAGTATCTCATCTCAATTGTTCTAAGATGACAGTTTCAGAAACCTCATCTGAAGAGACTAGCATTGTCTTAAAGAGTTCTAAAATATTTATAATTTACTTTTTCTTTAGAAATTCCTTGAGATCTTTTTCCTTGACATCTCAACTTGTGTCAAAGCTTAGTTTGACATTTTTAAGGTATTTCATGCTTCCATTTACTTCCAGACATCCTGGTATTCTGGTATGCTTCACAGTTCATCCGTTCCTATTGTCATTTCGTGTTGAATGACATTATCTTTTTTTTTTTTTCAGATTACATTATTCTTGACCTTCCATAGCTATTGTGGTTATAGCATCTTTATAGCAAATTGAAATCATTGTGAATTTGTATCTGCATGACATACACCCCTCGTGTGTATTATTTACTTGTCGATGGTACTTATAGTAGCCACATAACATTTCCTGCCATGTGAGAATTCATCCTTAGAGTTGCTGAAAACCTTAAAGTATCAACAAAAAGGGGGACACAAATGCATTGCTCCAGTACAGTGGGAAAATAAATGTCCACTTCCTTTTGAGATCTTATTCAAATAAGGAAATGCTTATCAGCAATATCCTAAATCTGAAGCAAAATGGAAGGCACTGAAACAGCAAAACAATATTTTGGATGTCTTCATGACCATTACTGGTAGTCGGCGACATGAGGGAATCAAACTGGTGATTTCAGGAGGGCCATACACCAACAGTGTTCAGAAACAGTATATTGCTGAATTGCCTTTCATTCATAGCTCATCATTATCCTATTGGCTGCTACAATGAATGCCATTTCTGCATTCCCAGTGAGTGACTTTGGTGGGCTCTCCCAGATATCTTAGCAGATGTTCTCTTAACTTTAAAGCGCATTAATGCTCAAGGTAGGTTGGCAAACTATCAGCTTTGGTATAAGATAAAACTGTGTTGTGAATAAAACTTGAAGAAAAAGTCCCATAAAGGTTTCAGCATGTCATTTATTTCCATTTTGATGAAGTCAGTTTTTTCTTGTTAGGTCCACTACAAGTTAACATAAGCACAAATGTTAAGTCCACATGCTGTACAGCAGACATCGTACATCACGCCAGTGAATTTGCTCTTATTAAATTCTTACAAACTAAAAAATCTTCAATCTTCTCCATATTGTAATGTCTGAATCAATATGCCAAACACTATATCTCACTAAAGGACAAGGTAAGTAACATTGTTCATTTACAGCTTGCAATGAACTGAAGTTATACCGATTGTCGATGTGGAAATGCAGCTTTTTTTGGTGTTAATTTGGTGTCTCTTTCTATTTTAATTAATACTGTTCCAGAATTGTATTTTATTTGTATTTTTTCTGTTTGTTTCAGCTGAGCGCCAGGGCCCTCGGAAGGACATAATTTTCCTTGTTGACGGATCTGATGGTGTTGGACGTGAATTCCCTATCATCCAAGAATTCATACGCAGGGTTGTGGAGAAACTTAATGTGGGAGAGAACAAGGTCCAGATTAGTGTTGTCCAATATGGTGACAATCCAAATGCTGATATGTATCTTAACTCCCATGAAACCAAAGAGGGTGTTTTGAATGGCATCACTGGACTAAGGCAAAGAGGTGGAAGGAACCGTAACCTGGGCGAGGCCATTAAGTTTGTCAGCAGAGATGTTCTGACATCAGCTCGAGGCAGTAGGAAGCAGGAGGGTGTACCACAGTTTGTGATAGTTGTTTCCAGTGGCAGTTCCTCAGATGACATCAGTCAAGCAGCATCAGCCATGAAACAGTCAGGTGTTCTCTCCTTCAGCATCGGGACCAGAGATGTTAAAGATAAAGAGCTACAGGTGGTCTCATATGTTCCCAATTTTGCCTACACTGTTGATGACCTCCCTGGGCTCTACACAGTTCAGGACACCCTGATCAACACCATTACAGAGCTATCTGATGACAACATTGCAAGTTTGAGACCAGTTTTCCCAACATATGATGGTAATGTTCCTTAGATTGATTCAGACATAATATCTAATTTCATTGCATTATACAGTAGCTCTCCCCAACCTAGGTTTCTGAACAAGATCACTCTTTATCCACAAAAGTGTGGGTGGCTCTAAAGTTAGGGGTAAAATGTAGTGTGTCTATGTTACTGTAGGAGTTTGAATATCATGGGTTATTTATATTCAGTATATAAAAAAATGTGTAATAAATAATAATAATAATAATAATAAAAATACTCTACTGGCAATCGTAAACCATTTGCTCCACCCGCTTTACTAGTCTTTTTCACTTTAATATTCAACTAACCATGATTAATTTCACACATGGAAAATTACATAAATCTCCAGCAAATGTTTAATATAGTAACATTAATCTTGTGATTACTGCACTTGTCTTTCAGATCCTACAACCGTTACCACAGGTGGAGACAAGAGGGATGTTGTGTTTCTCATTGACGGTACAACAGCAGTGCGCAATGATCTTCCCCCTATTCGCGACATGTTAAGGAGAGTAGTGGAAAAGATGGATGTAGGGTTGGAAAAGGTCAGAATCTCAGTGTTGCAGTACAGTGATAATGTCAAAACAGAGTTCCTCCTTAATGAACATTCCACCAAAGATGAGGTACTCCAGGCTATAGGAAGACTTAGGAACAGAGGAGGCAATCAGTTGAATACCGGTCTGGCTCTTGACTGGGTTGCCAAACATATCTACACAAGATCAGCAGGAAGTCGCATTGAGGAAGGTGTGCCCCAGTTCCTCATTGTAGTAACAGGTGGAAAGTCCACAGATGATGTATCTGGTCCAGCCAAACAACTTAAGAAAACCCTTGTAGCTCCTTTCGCTATTGGAGCTAGGAATGCAGACCTTAATGAACTGAGAGAGATTGCATTAAAATCTGAGGTGACATTCAAACTTAACAACTTCCGAGAACTTCCTAGTGTGGAGCAGCAGCTCATTGCTTCAGTCAACACAATGACCACTGATGACATTTCCAAGCTAGGTGCTGGTCCTGAACTAGGTAAGAAATGCAAAGCACTAAAATATTATTTTAACGCATCTTGACCCAAACTAAAATCACTCCTGCCTTTTTGTGTTTCTCTCCTGCTGTAAAGAAGTGCTACAGCTAGGAAAAAAGGACATAATTTTTCTCATCGACGGTTCAGACAACACAGGCCAAGAAGGCCTTGCTCACATTCGTGACTTCATCATCAGCACTGTCCAGCAGCTAGATGTGAATCCCGACCAGGTCCGCGTTGGTGTTGTTCAGTACGCAGAGAGAGCGAAGACAGAGTTCTCTCTCAACTCACACAACAACAAGGCAGCTGTTCTTGCTGCCATCAAAAGGCTGCGTCATGTAGGCGGCCGGTCCTCAGACCTAGCAGAGGCGATTCAGTATGTCATCCGCAATGAGCTGAAAGAATCCGCAGGTGTACGCCTGAGCGAGGCCTCCCAGCACCTTGTTGTTCTTACAGGTGGACAATCCACAAGTGATGTTTCTCCCTATGGGCCTCTACTCAAAGGTTCCCAAGTCAACTGCATTGGCATTGGAGCTGCCAATGCAGATGGAAAGCAGCTTCGCCAGATTGCCAGAAGCCCAGAAGACGTTCTTCAGGTTCCAGCATTCCCGGGCCTGCCTTCAATTAAAGACAACTTTATAGCCAGATTAAGTGGGTCAGTCATTGAAGGGCCTACAATAGAGGAACCTAGTAAGTACTTGAAAATATACACTGCCTGGCCGAAAAAAAAAAAAAAAAAAAGTTGACATTAGGATTTAAATAACCATTATGATTTGTGGTTGCTTCAGTTTGTCAGGTTCAGACTCAGCAATGTTATGTGACATTGAATTGAATATGCAAGTTACAGGACGGCAATGCCAGGAATCACTGGGATCAAATAGTAAAACATTGGTTAAGGGAACATGATGAATAATTTCACTGTATGACCTGGGATGTGCTGGAGAAAACTTAGTGATTGGACTCTCCCGCTAAAGGCGGTCCAATTAAATATTAATGTGCAAATACGTTTTTGGCCAGGCAGTGTAGAATATACAGTAAACTGTCTATCCAGAGAGCAATCTTATTCCTTTGTTCTACTTGTGATGTCTTGTCTACTTCCATCCTGCAGCAGGAGGCCAGCCTTCAACTAAGGTTGCTGACATTGTGTTTTTGGTGGATGGCTCCATCAATCTGGGCAAGGAGAACTTTAACGAAGTGATGCAGTTCATCAGCAATCTAGTTGATCTGTTCTACAGTGAGAGGGACAATCTGCAGATAGGCTTTGCACACTTTGCAGCTGATGTGACTGACGCCTTCTTCCTCAACACATACAAAAATAGAGAAGACATAGTGGAGGCCCTAGAACGAATTGAATACAAAGGTGGGCGCAGAATCAACACTGGCGCCGCCATCCGTCACGTTCAGGAAAAGCACTTCATTAAGGCCAAAGGAAGCAGGAAGGATGAGGGCATTCCTCAGATCCTGATGGTCCTCACGGCAGGACGTTCAGCTGACGACAGCAAGACAGCAGCGCTTGGGCTGAAGGCTACCGGGGTGAGGATCTACTCTGTGGGAGTAGGGGACATTGGAAATGAGTTGGAAAACATTGCCAGTGAAGCAACTACCATAGCGAGAGCTAGTAACGTCCACCAGCTTTCTGAGCTCATCGAGCAGATCCTGGAGACTTTGGATGACGAGGTGAAGGGAGTCAAGCTCTGTACTGGTATGAAGGAGATTCCTAAAGGTGAACATAATTATTTTGTTTTATTGTAATATTTTCTATTCTATTCCATTATTAACATAAACTACATCGGTTTTCCAGCCTGCAATGTGGAGGTGTTGGTGGGCTTTGACGTTTCCTCACAGAACATTTTTGCCGCTCAAACCAATCTCCAAAGCAAGATGGGTGCAATTCTTCAGAGGATCTCCAAGATGGCTGCCATTAGCTGCTCATCAGGGCAGATTCCGTCTGTGAAGGTGGGCATGCTAGCCCTCGATTCTGCTTCTGAACCTGTCCAGATGGACTTCACAGACAATGTCGAACAGCTGTTGGAGTCCTTCAGAAACCAACGCAACCGGGGACCTTTTCACCTTAATGGACAGACCATTGCAGCTTACAACAACAGATTCAAGACCGGCCAGGACAATGCTGTCAAGGTGGGTAGCACTAGAGGTTGCCTATGGCATCATGGTTTTAAACAATTGATTTCTGTTCTTACACATCGTGTCCTAAATGGACATACTGCACACCCTTTTTCTACTGCACAAGAATTTGATGAGTCTATTACACATAACATAATGAGTAGGTCTTCATTGCAAGTATGAGGGCAGGATAGCCTAGTGCAGGGGTGGCTAACCAGCCCGGCATGAAGAGCCAACAAAATACACCATCACCACAAAGAGCCACAGAATGCACGCGCACATGCACGCACACACACACACACACACACACACACACACACACACACGGCAAAAGCGATCTATACCAGCTTATATTATCTAGGTCTAATGACAGCACAGGATGTTTTATGTTATGAACTTTTGTATTAACCTACTTTTTAATTGACTTGTGGTGGTGGTAGTCTTTTTCAGGGCTGGATTGTAGGCTATGCAGTTCTGACTAAGCAACTCTAACGCTTGTGTTAGTGAGAACAGATAAATGCTTTAATTTTGTTTCAAGGGAGAAAAGCTAATTCACATGGCTATGTAAGTTGACTGAAACAGTAATTTGATTGCAGCCTATCATCTATTCCAAATTAAGCTAACCTTAATTAGCTAACAGTAATGCCAAAGCATAAACTTTATTTTAACAAATCAAAACCTATAGTTTGGATGTTTCAACTTTCTAAATATATATATATATTTATAATAGTTCAATTGTAATCAGGCCGTGCTCAAAGCATAACAGTCCAATTAAACTAATTGGCCTATTTATATATATAAATATATTTTTTAAATGTATTACATGGCCATAGTACGCTGCCTCCTGCCGTATACTTTGACCGACCGTACGGGAAATCCCTTGATTCTCAGTCTGATCCTGAGAGCCGCACATGAACAGGCTCGTGAGCCTGCTCTCGCGAACCCCTGGCCTAGTGGGTTGTTGACTTCCACCAAGAAGATCACTGTTAAGTAATGTCATAGTGACGTGAACATCAGAGCAATATTATTTTAATAATGCAATATTATTTTGTTGCCCAAAAGAAGTCTGTCATGTTGTCTATCATGACATATACTCACTGTTATGTACTCATGTTAATTTGTATTGGAATGCAGACCAGACTGCACATTGAAATGTAAGGATATAATGTGGAGGGTTTTGTCCCCCTGAAAGGTTGTCATTCATCTGACTGATGGCCTTGATGCCCCGTACTCTGGAATGAAGAAAAGCGTTGAAGAGCTTCGACAATCAGGTAACAAAGACATATTTATCTGATAGGCAATCACCTTAACTTTGCACCTTCCAGTAATTACATGTTCCTTTGTATTTAACCCATAAATACTTTTAAATGTTTAAATGTGCCTTAAAGGAGTCAACGGCTTTATCTTGGTTGGTCTGGAGCGGGTGGCCAATTTTGATGAGGCGGTGTTGTTGGAATATGGCAGAGGCTTCAGATACACAAGGCCTCTACGAATCAATATCATGGACTTGGACTATGAGCTGATGGAGGAACTTGTAAGTAGAATTGGCTTAGATGGATCATGTTGCTCACATTAAAATGGTCTGAGATGCACATTATAATACGGCATCATGCCGTATTATGTAATAGTATGTATTATATATGAGTTATTTTCACATTTATTTAATCTAAAGTGTATTTTACTGTATATAGCCTTTAGCTTAATGATATGCGTAGGCTCTTATTTTACATGGAAATAAACCCGCCTTCACCTATTCCCCTCATCGGGCAAGGTAAAACATTCATCCCACAAAATTCCAAACCTTCCAGGATGGTTCGGATGCAATAGTTGCTGAGTGGGCAACAAATAGACTCAAAAACAGCTTTTACCCGTCAGCAATAACTATAATCAACGCTGCTAAATTGAACTGAACTGATTGAGGGAGTGGTGCAATAAGTGTGACTGTGTATGCGTATATGAATATGTATATGAATGCCTGCTGTTTTTAGATACTATTTATTACCATTTTAAGTTATATTGTAGGAATGCACTGGCTGGTCAGCACTGACATTTCGTTGTACATGTGTCAATGACAATAAAGTATTCTATTCTATTCTATAAATGGACTGCAACAACAATTAGCATTTTACATGAACTAATATGTATGAAAAAGTGTCCATGCAAACAAAAACCCATATATTGAACCCATATATAAATGTAGATGTGTGTGAACTAAGGTTAGTGCCTTGATTGGACAACCTCATATGTCTCCCTTTCTGTGTAGGACAATATTGCAGAGCGGGAGTGCTGCAGTGTGCCATGCAAGTGCACTGGTACCAGAGGTGACCGTGGCGCTGTAGGCCTTCCAGGTTCTAAGGTAGATAGGACGGGAAACATGGTCAACACACGACATCTTGACTACACGAGCAGTGAGCTGTTCGCTGGACACTAACGCCTTACTTTGTGTGGTGTTTAGGGGAGCCCAGGAGGACTTGGAAGCCCAGGACATCCTGGAGATGAAGGTGGTCCTGTAAGTGTGTTTATTTCTATTATGACTACAGGATCAAATAAGTTAATGGTTTATTCATCACCAACAGATGAACACAACACAATTGACACTTTTGCGAGTTGACACAAATAGCGCAGATGCATATAAGATGTTTTCAAAGGCAGTATACAGTACTCGGAGACCAAGCATCAATAGAGAATAATCAACTTTTAGTTATGTATCTTGTTAGATGAACCAGTGGGTGATGCTACCACTCAGATGTCTGTGTTCTGAATATGTCCTATTATCGTTGCTTGTTCTTCTGTGACAGGGAGAGAGAGGACCCCCTGGTGTGAACGGGACTCAAGGTTTCCAGGGATGCCCTGGACAGAGAGGTGTCAAGGTAAAGGATTTACCTGTTTAAATAATTAATTTGATGACCTTTCATCATTGTACTAAATATAATGTGCAAAAACAAATAAACAAATATGTATGTAACATTTTTGTTGTTTTTTTCTCTTATTTATTTTGTATAGGGCTCCCGTGGGTACTCTGGAGAAAAGGTGAGCATATCTCACTAATATTAAACACAACATGATGAAAGCAATGTGATGTAAATCACGTTGATTATTCAACCAACTATTTCATGTTGCAGGGTGAAGCTGGAGACATCGGTCTGGATGGTATCAACGGAGAAGATGTACGCCATGTTTATTTGTTTCAATTTATATCGCAAACATAGTACTTGACCTGGCTATGGAAATGGGACTGTAGAATAGTGACTAGAGAACCTGCCAATTACATGGCCATTATCTAATGGAAATGTGGTGTTAGGAACTACAAAGACTACAGGCCAGTTTTGCTGTATTGAGGACAATGTAGTGATGTGGGCTTTAACTGACACCTGCTGTGTTCTGTCAGGGTAAAAGTGGAGTGGCTGGACCGCCCGGAGGAAGAGGGAATCCTGGCAGGAGAGTAAGTATTTTGGAACGCGATTTTGTCTGAGGTCTCAGATGGCCATGAATAACATGTATTTTGTTTATAAGGGGCCCAAAGGTGCTAAAGGCCAGGGTGGAGATAGAGGAGATTTGGGCATCAGTGGAGACCCTGTGAGTATGCTTCTTGTTTTTCAGACATGGGAAAACCAGCTTCAGTGGGTAGAAGTTCCATTACATAGTTTCACAATATAAACTATAGCCTACCATTTAAAAAGTTCTAACAAAGCTATGGCATCAATATAGCAATATACAACAATAGCTCATATTGGGAGACAATTCACAAGCGGTTTCACAACATCACACACCATCCTTTTTAAATGCTTTTTTTCCTACAAAAGATTGGTTTCCACTCAAACACTAATAATGTTGTAATCAGAAGGTCTAACAAACGCACTGGTTGCTATAGCATTTTGCTCTCAAATATTGAGTATTATTATTACTAGCAGAATGAAATTCTATACAATGAATCACAAAAAAGAAATGAAAGAAACTTAATCTTAAAGAGATGTGTCTATTTACTAGGGTGTGACTGGCACAGACAACACACAGTCTGGACAAAAAGGAGACCCTGGTGATGTTGGACCAGTGGTAATGCCTTCCTGCTAACATTATTTAACATTCCTGTCACAGCATTTTAGACTAACTAAACTAACTAAGTAACTGTATTGTGGTGTGTTAATGTCAGGGCGAACCTGGTGAAGATGGGACAAAAGGAGGTCCTGGTGAACCAGGCAGGAAGGTAGGACAGCTCCTATTGTCCTCTGACCCCACACCATGGGAAGATTATCCATCCATGAGATCTTTTCATGTGCAGATTTCAGTAGCTTGGAAAGCTACAGTGTACCGAGCACATGTCTAAGAGTTGTTTAAACATCTCTTTGGTTGTGATTACATTCACAATGTTGTAGTTTTCAATATTAGCATCCAACATCCAAGATTTGCAACGTAATATTGATTCACCCCTTACAGATTTGTGTTTTAGACAAACAGACAGCTGGGGCAAACATCTAATGCTTTTGGGGACACAATAATGTAATTGACCTGCAGTGTACCTTTGTTATTTTATTCCTCACATTTCTTTATTTTGCTACTCATAGGGTGCAGATGGCAGACGAGGTCCAGCTGGGCTGCCTGTAAGCCATTAGCGCACACACACAGTCATTACTTGATGTTTTAATGGAGATTCTGCCTTCATTTCTTGACCTGCTATGTTGTTATTTCATCTAGGGAAGTCCTGGGACACCTGGCACTGATGGTGTCATGGGGGAGCCTGGTATTGGAGGATCCAGGGTAAGTTCATTCCTCACGCTGTGTTTTACACACTTTACACACATTATTCACCGGCGACTCCCAATGCACGGCTGCTTCTGGCAGAAAAAGAGTCTTTGTCAGTGCACACACTGTTAATGCTTCTGCTGGCTGCTCCGCTAAATGACCACATGTTTTGACAGGGCTTCGAACACTGACTTTCTCCAAATGTACTGTACAAATGAACCCTACTGTAACCGTGGACCTAACCGCCTTTAAACATAAAAGATGGATGTGGTAAATATGTCTGGGTTTGTCTTCATGCAGGGACCAGCGGGACCGAACGGAGCACCTGGACTTAGAGGAGAGGACGGTAATCCTGGACCCAGGGTGAGTACACCTGTCAGAGGTGTTCATGTACAAACAGCCCTATTGACTGTTTTTGTTTTGACTGATGTTACACACAGGCGAACACGTAGTTAGAGGAAATGATCACATGATCTGGAGGAACCTGCATGTCTGTTGCACTGTATAACAGCTGTGACAACGCTAATATGGTTGTCACACCAGGATACACATCTAAAATGGCTGACACACCTCCTGGACAGTTGCTATAACAGTGTGCTTTCAAAAGTAACTTCAGATTATGTATTCCAGGGCCCCGGAGGACTGCAGGGAACGGCTGGAGACAAGGGCAGAAGAGGAGCTCTTGGTCGCAAGGTACCAAGCAGGACAGTTTGGCTGTCGATGGGTTTGCTGCAGCCTTACTTCTGCTAAAAACACACTGGCCTAAGCCTTGAGCGCTCACATTACTGAGCACACACAGTTGTTTTTGTATTTTAAAGTTTTTGAAGTACTGTAACCATTTCGCATCTACGCCAAGAGAACCATGAGCTTAATGAGAAGCTCTTGCTAGGCCTTCATTGCAAATTAGAATTTGATCTTAATTGGTTTTGCTTAGTTTCTATATTCCCTGTTGTCTTGATCTGTCATCTAAATCGTAATACCGTTCTGTCTTGCCAGGGAGAGCCAGGAGACCCAGGACCTAAAGGCGTTGTGGGACCCCTGGGCCCCCGTGGCGAGCCTGTAAGACTGAGCTCACATCCCCGCCAAATGTGCACACACATACATACACACACACCACAATATCAAAGCTTGTGGCAGCTAAACCACCCTTTCATTAGAAGTGTTCCATATGTTAATAACTTAGCATGTGTCATTAATCATTCTCCATGAAAACATCAGTGTCCTCTATGTATTTACTAATAGAACGAGGTATTTATTAGGTAATTGTAGTTTTAGTGGTACTTGGCATAGTGATGGTCATTGGCAGGCAGCACTTCAAGGAAGCTCTGTGTGCATCACAGACATGGCCGCCTCAGAGCAGGATTTCTGTCGCCATCTTCTCACATTCTATTAAAATGTGGTGTGTTTTTAATCAGGAAAAAGCTATTCCTGCTAAGGCTTTCCTCATGTCAAAGCTCCCTCTCTGAATGTCTGCTCTCTTGTGCACAGCAGACAGCTGTCATCAGGGAGCAACATTCTCAGGGAGATAGTGCTGGTTATCGACAATTTAAGAGACTGACCTCTTTCTTTCAGGGAGAAGATGGCCGCGATGGATTCGGCATCCAAGGGCCCAGCGGAAGAAAGGCAAGTCAAATATATTCCAAGGCACAAATGCCTGTTATAATACCCTTCTTCAATTCACTAGTATTATGACATTATACCTATTCATTTATTTTAGAATGCACTAATATTTCTTTTGTAATTAATCTATAACATAATTATGTTCTCTTTACAGGGAGATGAGGGATTCCCAGGATTCCCGGGACCAAAGGTAATGTTTGTCTTAATCTGCTACTCTGGTTTCATCAAGCACAAATTCCTATAGAGTTCAGGATGCATGCCATTGCCTTGAGCATCACCAGGACCTATGTGCCTCTGAACAGGGAGCTGCCGGTGACCCAGGCAGCACGGGAGGTCCAGGACCCAGAGGAAACCGTGGTCAGAGGGTGAGTGTTAAAGTGTAATAAGTAAAAACATTATTGCTGCCCAATCATGAAAGCCTTTCCTGATACACCAGCAGTGCATTTAACAGGTGAACTTATTTTAAACTGTGACTGTGTTGCTTCCTCGTGCTGACATTTGGTAAAACATAATGACAATTGACTTAATAACTTACTCTTATTATATAATTACTGAAACATTACACTTTATTGATCTTTTTTCTATTGTTATTAATTTAGGTTAGGCTTACAGTATTAATTATAAGTAAATAAATATATTAAATTAAACTCTAAAACAATAAATATGTAGAAATATCAGCTTTGAAGACTATATTTAAATGTTGTTGTTGAGAGACAATTGAAGTGAAAGGCTAAAAAATAGAACCATGCTGATACTGCTTGTACCATGAACAAAAGGTTCAGTCGTGCTTAAACAGCAACAGATTGTCCATTAGAATGTACAGGCAGAACTACATAAAGTGCCTCCAGTGCACAAAACATACAATGAAAAACTATACATGTTCAAATGAACATCTAACACCTATTGTACGTGTTGCTATAATTATCTAAACTGGAAAATGACAAGTCAGATCTCTATTGAGGATTAATGCATAGGAAGTGTGTTTGATGAAAGTGAACCGTGAAAGTCAAGCTCTTGTATAATAATAGCATGGCTGTTTCTCTGCAGGGTGTTTCAGGGAATATCGGTGGGTTAGGACAAAAGGGAGAGGTTGGACACCCTGGGCCTTACGTGAGTAACTTCCATTCTTCCTTTAGTTTTCAGGCTGTGGAAATACCATATAAATTACATAAAAACAACATGGCACCCAAAGAACTCGGAGTTTACGACATGGAGTTTACCATCTTGTTGTTTCGAGCAGTTATTAGAACCAGATTATATTCAAATGCCTTCGCTAGGACTCTTATAGAACTAATGTATCATTGTTGTCTAAACTATTACAAGCGCTACAGGTGGAATGCCATCTGTGGGTTTGTGCACAGCGTTGTGCAGCTGTGTAACACAAGTGTGTTGGTTCCCATAGGGTCAGAAAGGCCCAAGAGGACCTGGCGTTGTGGTATGTACTTAATTTATCAAACTGTAACAGCACAGTATATTGCAATAGGCATGCACACCAACGTGCGCTATCTGACCATGTTCAAACATATGTCTGTAATTATCTCCACCCCCACCACCAGCAATGTGACCTGGTTAAGAAAATCAGGGACAACTGCCGTAAGTATAATGAAATAGCTGATAACTCATTTCTACCCGACTAGTGAACACAGATGTTGCTAATGCTGCATCCTTATTCATTTTTTGTTTCTTTCTATTCCAGCTTGCTGCTATGGTAAGTACTATTAAAATAATATGTTGAGCTGCGTGTCTTAAAGTTCTATATACAACATTTTAAACATTAATATAGCAGCAAACAACCTGTTTCTGTGTAAAGCTATATTTCATATTGAGTGAGAATGACATCACACTGTGTGAAATCCGAGGTCCTCTGTTCTTTGATGCCATAGCCGGTCCAGCCACACAGTGTATGTGTGGCCCACAAAGCATTTGTTTTGGTCTGAGATGCTGGTGCTCTAGCATGACATCTAGTGGCATAATGTCATATATAACCTTTGTAAGAGTATTGGCATACTGCAGTGCCTTTGGGATGTTCTGGGATGATATAATCAATAAAACACAAGTGTGTTTGCGTTATGGCAAAGGTACTGTATGGCTGCATAGTAAAATATGGTATGTAGTATGCATAGTAGGTAAAATATAACAACTTGTTAGATAAGTCATCAAGAAAAGCATGTTGCCCTGCCTCCCCGCCACTTTGGGAACAACTAGAATCCCTCTGCCCGTGCCCTACCAGGTAAACTGGAGTGCCCTCTCTACCCCACCGAGCTGGCGTTCGCCCTGGACTCTTCCAAAGGCATATCCCGGCCGGACTTCAATAAAATGCGGGACACAGTGATGCGCCTGGTCAGTAACATCACCATCGCCGAGAGCAACTGTCCCCGCGGGGCGCGCGTGGCTCTGACACTCTACAACAGCGATGTGACGACAGAAATTCGCTTCGCCGACGCGCTGAAGAAGCGGCCGCTACTGCAGCGCATCGAGGGCCTGCAGGCCCCGCAGACGAACAAGGACCGCAGCCTGGAGACGGCCATGAACTTCCTTGCCCAGAACACCTTCAAGAGGGTGCGCAGCGGCTTCCTGATGAGGAAGGTGGCCATTTTCTTCATCCACAGTCTGGTAAAAGGAACGCAGCCCATCAGCGCCGCGGCCCTCCGTCTGTACGATGCCGGCATTGCCTCTGTCTTCCTGGTGAACCGCGAGGACCGAGACCTCAGCAGAGCTCTGAAGGTAACAGTCGTAATTGTACAAACAGGAACGTTTACAGCTGCTGACGCTGCAGAAATCTCTGTGGCTGGACAAGCACTCATTGTTGTTGTTCACACGTCAGATCAACAACACAGCGCTGGCCCAGGTGATAGTCTTGCCCGCCCCAGGAAGTGTACAGTACAACTCGGTCATCCAGAAGGTTATGAACTGCCATGTGTGCCTTGGTAAGAGCTCCCTGCACGTAAACACACTACAAATGTACATATGGACACATCTTAACACGCACATACTTTAGTGACATTGTACTTTTATAATTAGAAAGATCATATTCATCAAATAAACCTAATAGTTCTATTGAGAGGAATACGCAAACAGCCATAAACACAAACATTACAAATTTTATTAACAACAAATAATGGAATAATTTTTAGATGAACAATACAAATGAAAAAGAAACAGCATAAACATAAAGACTAAATATCCTCCACAGATTTCTGCTCTCCGGGCCAGTGTGACTTCGTACCACCTCAGACGGTTCGCGATCGGCGTTCCTCCACCACAGACGTGGACATCGACATGGCCTTCGTGGTAGACAGCTCTGAGTCCACCTACCCCAGCGTCTTCACGGAGATCAAGCGCTACATCGCCCACATCGTGGGCCAGCTGGAGCTGTCCGCCAACCCCGCGTCCTCCATCCACCACGCCCGCGTAGCCGTGGTGCAGCAGGCGCCCTACGACTTCCTCCGCAACCGCACGGGCCCCGCCATGCGCGTGGACGTGGGCCTGACGGAGCACCGCTCCGCCCAGGACATCGTGGACTTCCTGCTGCAGAAGACGCCTCAGCTGGAGGGCGGCTGGGCGCTGGCAGACGCCATGGAGCAGACGGTGGAGCGGGTGCTGGAGGCCGCCCCTGCCCAGAGGGACAGGAAGGTGCTGATGCTGTTTGTGACGGGCGGCGTGGAGCAAGAAGAGAGGCAGTTGGTGCGCGTGGCCACCGAGGTCAAGTGTAAGGGCTACTTCCTGGTCATCCTGGCCGTGGGACAGGCCCTGAGCGCCGGAGATGCCCGCATCTTGTCTCGCATGGCCAGCGAGCCGTCTGACGTCTTCTTCAAGCGGCTGGAGAGCACGTCAGACTTCTACGACAAGCACATCCAGACCTTCGGACAGCTGCTGCCCAAGTACATCAGCAGTAAGTCTCGTGACCAAACCTCGTTTTGGTTTATGTTAGGTTTTCATTGACCTGGGCCCAGACATTCTTATGTATCCATCCATCCATCCATCTTCATCCGCTTATCCAGTGTCGGGTTGCGGGGGCAGCAGCTCCAGCAGGGGACCCCAAACCTCCCTTTCCCGAGCCACATTGGAAAGCTCTGACT
>JAODUH010076298.1:0-15829 GCA_027564835.1 Typhlichthys subterraneus
GGGGGCAGAGCTGTCAACTGATCACCATCTGGTGGTGAGTTGGGTCAAGGGGTGGGGGAAGACTCTGGACAGACCTGTTAAGTCCAAACGGGTAGTGCGGATGAACTGGGAACGTCTGGAGTAAGCCCCTGTCCGTGAGATCTTCAACTCACACTTCTGGCGTAGCTTCTCTTGTATCCCTGTGGAGGTTGGGGACATTGAACCTGAGTGGGCAATGTTCAGCTTCCATTGCTGAAGCTGCAGTGACGAGCTGTGGTCTCAAGGTTTTAGGTGCCTCAAGGGGCCGTAACCCTGGCACACCATGGTCAGGAAAGCCGTCCGACTGAATAAGGAGGCCTTTCGTTGTCCCAAAAGACTCCGGAGGTGGCTGCAAGGTACCGACGGGCCCGAAGGTCTGCAGCATCTGCCGTAGCAGAAGCAAAGCAGCGGGTGTGGGAGAGCTTCGGAGAAGCCATGGAGAAAGACTTTCGGTCGGCACTAAAGTGTTTCTGGAAAACCGTCCGCCACCTCAGGAGGAGGAAGCGTGGAACCATCCAAGCTGTGTACAGCAAGGATGGGACGCTGTTGACCTCAACTGAGGAGGTAATTGGGCAGTGGAAGGAACACTTTGAGGAACTCCTGAATCCGACTGACACGCTCTCTGTGCCTGGGCGCCGCCCTTGGGATGTGTTCCAGACACGTCCAGTTGGGAGGAAGCCTCAGGGAAGACCAAGGACTAGGTGGAGAGATTATATCTCCACACTGGCCTGGGAACGCCTCGGGATCCCCCCGTCAGAGCTTTCTAATGTGGCTTGGGGTCCCCTCCTGGAGATGCTGCCCCGCGACCGACTTTGGATAAGCGGATGAAGTTGGATGGATGGACATTTACATTGTTTGTTGTTAACGTTTCAGAAGGTTCCGTAAGAGATATACTGCACCAAAGAGAATGTGCTACATCAAACACATTAGATAATCGAAAAAATCTAAAACACAAGCTCACATTTGCATCCTTACAACATATCCTACTGGAATATCGGTACAGTATTTTTGAAAGCTATGGCCAGCTGGACTATATTAAAGGTATAGTCAGCTATTGCAAGCTAAATAGTCAGCTATTGCAAGCTAAATGTAAGCTAATACTATTTGTCAAATTCAACATATATCTCCTCAAATTTCGCTATCTTACCGTTCTCTGTACATGTTGTAAAAATAATCTGATACTTCTACACAGCCCTGGCTCCGTAAATAGCAATATAAACAAAGTGGCGAACACCTCTTGTATCAACAAAGCCGTAGTGATAAGCTTTGCTTTACAATGTATTTTGACGTGTAAGGCGTTACCGCGGAGGACCGCAGAGCGATACTGCTTTGATTTGAGCTCGAAGTTAGCAAGAATAACAGACCCTGCCTTTAAGCGTATGTAGAAATAAATAAATAATTGTTTCCATAAGCCCCCGTGTCTATTTAAATAGTTGCCACAACGTGTGATACAGCTGTTTACTTAATGTTATATAGGGCCATAGTTTCCCGGTGCAAGCAGAGGCTTATGGCAAAAGCAGATTTAAGGTGCGATTTAAAGTGTCACCATTAATTATTTCACTAATTTATGGACATCTGGCGGTGGTGATAACCCATGTAAAAGGGTTGGATTATAATGAAGAAATAATCAGTAGAAGTGGTGAGGGGGCTGTCTTCAATTATGACCAATCGAGTCATATCTTGCCATTCCCTTTAAAGCACAGCTCTCTAGCATCTCGCAGGAGGAAACTGATGTCCTTCTTCGCGAGGTGCAGAGTCGCACCTCTAGGATAGTAGTCATTAGTTAAATTACACAGGAAACAGGCCAACACAAAATTCACAAAAGTAGTGTGTGGTTTGTGTTTAGTGTGCTTTCGCCTAAAGCTCGGAAACTGCCACACAACACGCCCAGAGAGGAAAAACACCTTGCGGTCAACTTAAACTGTCGCTCAACTGTCCTGAAACTAGAGCACCTAGTGTGTAATGGCAGACCATAAGGGTGTGGATTGTTTGTGTCTCACCTGGTTGCGTTTGTGTTGCATCGTCTTCAGGACAGTACAGCCGATGGCATCACGGGTTCACTCTGACATGGGTTTGTGATTCTCAAGTGATATGTGGATGTGTGGAAGTAATAGATATACATGTACGTCTATAGCTGAATGGATTCAAAATGCTAAGAGTGCAGATTTCTCTTGAACAGAAGCCATGCGAAAATAATGGTGAACATCTTAAACCTCTTTGTTGCAAAAAATCTCCATTTCATGATCTGTCAGGTTTCCGTAGACATAACCATTCTAGTTTGCATTGGTTAGGACAAATAGATCAGATCTGATGGAATGGAATGGACAGAATGGAGATGGAACTGTATTGTTGCAGGATTTTACGCTTTTAATTTTAAAATTACATAATCGCAGGGTATTTACACTTGGAGTTAAACAAAGTCAGAAGAGAGACGCTAAGAGAACTGCGATTAGCGAAGCGAATTCAACAATCTTACCGCGTTTCCTTCCTGAAAAAACTCCCATAGCAAGGGTTTTATATGTATGTGCTAAACATTCATAACTACTATCTGAAATCGCAGTGGATGCTGTATGATGTTAGGTTAACATGACAAACCAAGGTTTTTCCGATCCCTATGACGGTTTATCCAATGCTTTTAATATGTTTTCTAGTAGTAGTAATACATATAGCAAACGATGTATTGTATAAAGCTACTCTGCTAGTCTTGTATTGCAACTATTTACTATAAACCCAACAAACAATATGAGAGAGGCAGTGCAAAGCACAATCTATGATACACAAGATACTGTCTATTAGACCTGTAATTTAATCTGATGTTACAGTGTTTTTATGACATTGTGCTATGAGTGACTGACTGTTCTTGTTGGAAAAGAACTTGTGTTAGTATACATATACCTATACACACAAATATATATGGTTGTTTTTGTGCATTTTGGTTGTAAAATGAACTGTGGTGCCAAGATGAAAGTTGGTTAGGACAACTGTGTGAAGAGCTTAGCTAATGTGACCAAGGTATTGATAAATGGGTCCTAGCGATTGGAAAAAGCTGTAATGCTTGGGTCCTTGTATGTAACACATTGGAAATTGTAAAAATACTTGTACTACACATTTGGACCCCGTCTTAGCCTTGGGCTTGGTGAGTAATGTACAATAGACATTGTGTAGTTGGTAATGTAGTAGAAGACATCTTAACAAAACACAATCCTGCCCAAGCTCCTCTGCTGCAACATAAAGTAATTAAATCTCCCGATGCCAAATTTAAAAACAGCCTTGTCTTAAGTAGCATTCAGACATATTATTTATCTCAATATGGCAATAACCCTGATCAGAGCTCCTCAGGATGTTTTACATTAGTACTAATTTGTAAAGGAGAGACAGCTATCTGTGTGTGAGTGCGTGAGAGAGAGAGAGAGAGAGAGAGAGAGACTGGAGTTTTTTTGTCCATGAGCTTGAGAAATGTAATTTTCATCTTGCCCTTATGCTGAGCAGAAAACTTATTTTTTTCTCCCACCCTTCCCACCCCACATTCTGTTCATTAGATAGCTGACAGAGCCTTCCCCTCAGATGTACAATGCACAATGTATGACTGAAGAGAGAATAAAACAAACATGGAGCCAGGTGTGGACAGCAAGAGATGGAGAGATGTATGAGTAGATGAAGAGTATAGGGTGAAAGGGGAAATGAAGAGATGGATGCTAGACGAACGCGTGATTAAGTGTAAAGGGAAAGCCGGTGGCAACTATAAACACGTAGCGCTTGGAAGTGTGTTAACCAATCATACTCACCCCCTCTACCAATCAGGCTGCAGAGAAATCCAGATGACCAAATGGTGGGATTGGGGAGGGGAGAGAGAGAGAGAGAGAGGGAGAGGGAGAGAGAGAGGATTCGGGGGTTGATGAGGATCAACATTAGCATAATGTTAACTGATTGCAGCGAACATAGAGTTCTCGTCCTCTTTTCTGTTGCTCTCCTCTACCCTTCCCACTCCATTAATGCGTTTCTCCCTCTGTAAACCCTAATGCCTTCCGCCTGTCACCCTGCACTCTGTCTCATCTTAATGATGCAGTAATGACGCACAGTGCAGTGAATCCCCCCCCACCCCCCACACTGTTGTTTGCTGTTGCCCCAGTGACGTTTGTTTGCTTTTACAGCACTTGAGACTAAGGTGCAGCACCCGCTGTTCCAAGGTCAGATCCCTAGATGATCTCAGTGCTACCCACAGAACTCTACTTCAAACCGCGTTGACCATTGCGCTCATCGTGTTGTGATTAGAACAGAATGGGAATCATGTTCTTAGAGGTGAATGGCAAGAAGACGAAGATGTGCAACTGTAATACGCTGCTTCATCAGGCTGCTACTGCAATAGCCTCGCGAAACCATCGTGATCTTGCGAGCTTCAGTTTGACTTTGCTGTCAGAATCGGCCTGGAGCACTTGGAGATTGTTGTGTATCAGGCTGGTAAATCTAGTGTGTGGCCATTCAGCTTTGTAGGCGTGGTTTATGTGTGACATAGGCGACTTGAAAACGACCATGGCGAGTCCTACAGAGGTTAATATAGTAGATGATGCAAGATAGCATCGGTTTTATTAGAATTTATTAGAAGAGCAAAGGCTTTTCTCAATGGAAAATATGTTTTCACTCTTCTGTAGTCATTTCTACTGCAAGAGCGGATTTAACAACAGGCTCTGCTGGTTCGCAGGTTCGTCCAATCGACTGCCCTCTTAAAACCGTTTGAATGGACGGGCTCCCGGATGGATGTGTCTAACAGACATGGATATCTGGCACGTCAGGAGTTAATTTACCAGTGTAGGCCATTTTGGTGAGATCAAATTGAAAGAACTGCAAGGGCAGAGGAGATTGAGATGACATGGATGATTAGATCACTTATCCAGTGTAAGGGATTTCTTACGAACTTAAAACATGCAACTCTTAACATTTTCCAACTAAAGGCTGATTTTAGTCACTTTTTATGTCTTGCTCCTGAGTAGGCATTTTTCCATGTTCTGGAACTATTGAGTTGAAGTTTGCCAACTGAACATTGCTGATTGGTCAAATACAATATTCTCAAGGGGGTGCTGCTGAGAAAAAAGCAGTTGTATAGCGGTGGGTGTATCAGGGCAACACAAGTAGATTGGAATCAGATTCGCAGAATTATGGACAGACATAAGTCTGTCATTAGTCCCTGGTGAGGGTAGAAAATACATGTTCAGTTTAAATCACAAACTCGGAATCATAGATCACACTGTGATTGGAAACACACAGAAAAAAAGCATGTTTTGGTGCAGATGGCTCGTCCAGGAAATGTCTCCCTAATTTATCTTCTTTTTTTCTTCTTTAATTTATCTAGCTTTGGCTTTACAAATGCCATGTTATGGGTTATTTATTATACTGACTAGAGGGGACAGCACATATAAGCTTTAAATGCTAACAGGATAATCAATATAGTAGTGCACCAGAACACAGACAATGTCAGTGCATTGTGTGTGTAATGTTTACAGATGCATACTGTGTGTGTGTGTGTGTATATATATGTATATATAGTATGCAGTACAGGCCAAAAGATTGGACACACCTTCTCATTCAATGCATTTTCTTTATTTTCATGACTATTTACGTTGTATATTCTCACTGAAGGCATCAAAACTATCAATAAACACATATGGAATCGTACTTAACAAAAAAGTTTGAAATAACTGAAAGCATGTCTTATGTTCTAGTTTCTTCAAAGTAGCCGCCCTTTGCTCTGATTACTGCTTTGCACACTCTTGGCATTCTCTTGATGAGCTTCAAGAGGTAGTCACCTGAAATGGTTTTCCAACAGTCTTGAAGGAGTTCCCAGAGATGCTTAGCAGGTGTTGGCCCTTTTGCCTTCACTCTGCGGTCCAGCTCACCCAAAACCATCTCGATTGGGTTCAGGTCCGGTGACTAAATAGAGTAAATAGTCATGAAAATAAAGAAAACAAATTGAATGAGAAGGTGTGTCCAAACTTTTGGCCTGTACTGCATATATACATTATACACAGTATATATAGTATATAGTATATATTACCTTGCAGAACACACATTTCAGCACAGAGATAAAATATAAGATCTGTATAAAATTCTTAATTTTCTCTGTCTTTATTTTTCATATCCAATAGATTGTAGATATATCCAAACGCCCTTGCCCCCCCTCGCCCCTGCCCCCCACGCAAGACAGTTGGGTCAGTGTTAACGTTGTAATGTAATTCACTTCATTTCAACATTTCATATAATGTGCCTTAATTATAACTCTTCTTTCTCTAATACCTATTATCTGTTGAGACACTGTCTGTTTGTGTACTGTGGTATGTGTGTGTGTGCGTGTGCGCGCGCGCGCATGCACGATTCTGTGAGCGTGTGTGTTCTGTATATTTTTATTTTACATGGTGCCATATCTCTGCTGACCACTTGGGGGCACTGTGACATTAGGAGCAAATTGTTTAAGTTTTACTGTAATACAGGGCAAAAGGAGTGGTGGTGCGAGAGCAGGTGGGTAGAGTGTATGTGAAGAATGGAGAGCTGCGTCAGAGCTGACAGACAGGGAAGACATCAGGCAGTTTCTTCTAACTGCATATTTTACAGAAAGCTGGGCTGAAAGAATATCACAGCTGCATATAATTGTCACTACATGCTTTCAAAATGGCAGGTCTGTTACGGTCACTGCACGCGTGCCATATTCATGACGAAATCCGGAGGGTGAAATTTCACCAACATTAATTTTCAATGGAGTCATGAGTTATGGGCGGGGCAAAGGTTGAAGGAATTTCAAACGAGAGTGAACATATGATAATTAAAACTAAGTTTAAGATGTTGCCGTGTCGATTAGTTGATCAGTCTATTAGTGATGTGTTGTTTGTGAATGAGCCGGCTCTGTATGCCGGCTCCTTTACACAAATTGATCATTTATTTATTTTGTTCCTTTCTTTTTTTTTTGTTGCTAGTTAATGGGAACTTCAAAAATACCCTATTTTTCATCTGTCGGAACCATGTTGGAAGGTGTTGGAATCACTGTAGCATGCATGGCTATCAGTAGTGCACTTCAAATCTCTACTGTACTTTAGACACAAGAGCAAATTCAAAGTTACTGAATAAATATGTCATGAAACTAAATATTTTAACCAAACTGTTATTCCAAAAATAGCTGATTATGCGGGCAATTCTAGTTTTCATGGCTAACAAAGTTTGCCAACATGACTAAGTTGTGTCAAACCAACTGCAAGACCATTGGCTTTACAATCATGCAGGTCAAAACAACGAGTCATGACTATAGCCTAAGATAAATATGTGTGTCCATTCTTTGTATAGTTTTATCATATCATCAAAGATTCATACCACACTATTGCTCCTATAGTAATGGAGGATAATTAGATAATTGCTGTAAATTCACACCTGGAGCTTAAAGATTTATCTGTAAATGTCTATAGAGATAAAAACATTACATATCATGTATGGTTAAAGGTGTCGAAGATTGTCAGTGTGGGTTTAAAAATAAATGTAATATGTTTGCCCAAAGCTGATATCCTCTGTGCTGATAGTCTATGGCAAATAAGTCATAATAATAATACAACAAATAAAAAAAATAATAAAAACTATTTCAAAATGCCAATATGGGTAAACAACAGGTATTCCCACAAGCTGCCAGTGAAAAGTGAACAATGCGAAACCAGGCGAAAAATCTTAATGCAAGTGTGCAAAGCCCAATATATGAACTTTGAGCCCTGTTCAGATATTGCAAATATTCAGATGCAGTGCCAATGAGGTTTCATTTCTTTCTTGTCTAAAAAATAGATTAAGAATAGTGATAATGATCCACCTTTAGCACATGATGGGATAGCTTTCAATGAACAGTGTAACATTTGACAATTTGACATCATAAACATGACTTTTAAAGCCTGAAGCCTGACTTTTGTTCAGGGAGTTGCCCAGTAGAAACACTGTTCTTCCAATTTAGCAGATTTGCTGGAGCAGATATGGCCAGGGAAAGATCATTTCTCCAAGGAGTCATGATGGGTAGCTCTAGAGGGAAGAGAAAATATCACCGTATTTGAAAATCATGACAAGCGTAGTACTTCTCAAACCCCTAGGTAACGACCTATCATAGAACATGTCCATTGTTGAAGAGTGTACAGGGACAGTGGACAGGTCTACTAAACTCAGCATTTCTATATTGTCTACTCTGTAACCAGTGTTGGGCGTTACTGTAATAATATTACTTTTTGCAGTAACTAGTAATGTAACTTATTACTTTTTCCAAAACAGTAATAATATTACAATTACTAATACAAGTAATGCTGCATTACTGCATTACAAGAACAATATTTCTGGTCCTAGCAAACTTAGGCTTCGCTAATTGAGCCAACCTGTCCAATCACCTGGCTTGAGAGGCTGCAATATTTTCACTTTGGCTGAGTGTTGACTCCTAAGGTTAATTATTTTTCCAATAAAGGGTATTTCGGACGGGGCGAGGCAGGTTAGTGATTGTGAAAGTAACATAGTAATGTATAGTAACATAACTAATACTCAGTAATAAGTTAAGTAATAAGTAAATAGTAACTTATTACACTTTCTGTAACTGCCTATAACCAATGGCTGAAAGGTGTTTCTGAAGAGGCTTACTAAGCTGGAGTGTTCACGAGAAAACCCCAATGCAATACCACAGTATAGTATTGCCGGCGAGTTTCTATGGTTGCTATGTGCACAGTATATTGCGTTAATGTTCAAGGCAAGCTTTTTTAAATTTATTTATTTTACTATTAATTTAGTTTTTCACGGTTTGTTACAAGTCTAGTTTTGCTGCTAGTTGTATGTTTTGATTGAAAATATAAGTGTCCACTCTTAGTGGAGCTTTAGCCTGGCTTTTATTTTATACAGTGCAAGCTCTGTTAGAGGTTCATTGCGTATTGTACTGATAACACTCTCTTGCACTGTATGCCTGCAGGACAATACTTGTATCTTTGCGTGAGTCTCAATGCCAATTGGTGGTCCTGTGAGCATAACTTTTTGTAAGGTTTCCAGTTGGCCAGAAACCATGTCTTCTTTTTTCTTTTTTTTACTTTGCTTTATGTCTTTTTATTGTTATCTCTTTTGAGATTTTGCATCGTTGGCAGGCCAATTGCGACTGTTTGTTTGTGTGCTGTATCTACTGCTTCCCACTATGCCCTAATTGCTAGATGACCCACTCTGACTCATGCATGTCTGCATTACAGGGAATGAAGCTTTATTTTGTGGTGGCATATGTTTGGAAATAGTTTGTTTGTTTGCGATTTTTCTTTATAATTTTTCTTTTTTTCTGCATGTAGAGAAAATAGAGAATATTAACTTTGTTTCAAGTTCATAAAAGAAAGATGATATAAACAGATTGTAGAATTAAGGTCACAGATAATTGACGTACAGGCACCATGTTCTAAATTGTATAACCTTAGTGTCAGCGGTATATATAGATGGCAACATTCGTGTTCACAGACCACATTAAAGCTGGGGTTTACAACTCTTAGTAATAAAAACGACAGCCGGTGATAGTCAAGATTGCACATTATCAGTTTGTTAGCTTGTGACACTCTCAATATTAAATAATATAAACTGGACTTTTTTTAAATACTGGTTGGTGTGCTTTGAATGGATACAATTGGCTGCTGTGACCTACCTCAGTGGGCTAGGTATGACTTGCTCTGTGTATGACAAGTTCAATTTGAAGGAAAGGATGGGTATTGCCTTTCCATACTGGTGCAGAGCAGGCTTATAGCGCTACAAGGTTGGATGCTAGCCAGTTTTACTATGAGTGTTAACTCAGTTATTCCACAGAGCCAAGCTGGGCTTTACAGACACCAATTATTACCACAGCTTTGGGACTGTCACCACCAATACGATAGGAGCCAGGGTGTGAACTCCAGAGTGGGAATAGTGCATGATCTTAAACACCCTGTTGCTTTATTCCATTAGTTAAATTTTCAAGTAATATTTAACACAATACACAATGAATGATAAAGTGGGCTTTTCTGTTGTAAAATGTATATTTTCATTCAGGGTTCATCATAACCCTACTTTTGTAATCTAAACAAATGCACATGGATTTAACTGGATTAAAGTGCTTTTAGTCTAACTCTCTTGTAGACTTTTACAGAGAGATAAACAGGTATGTAAAATATTTCAACAACTATTTTTTGAATAAAAACATACTTTGTGTTTCTTCAATGATATCCTTGCAATTAACAAACCAGAGTTTTCTTCTACGGTTATAACCTCCACTGTTGATCTTTGGGTAAGGGATCACAATTCACTGAAGAAACCAGTGCAAGCGTAGGTGTGTGTACAAGATGTTAATGTGTTTTTGCACAAATAGCCTAAAACAAAACTTTATTTCATAAGAGTGCCGTGGTCTTTTTCTCTTCTGAACATTTTTCAATTTCTTACATCTCTGAATTCATGCAGCGTCTCGATAATGTAGGCAAGGTCATGAATTAATGTGTCAGATAAGCAGCTGTGTTTAGGACCTGCTAATTACATGACTCAATCTAATATCATGAAAAAATAAAAAATAAATAAAAAAGATTTTGAAGCGTTTGAAGCATTTCTGAACTGTGAAATAATTGCAGTCATTGCAACGTGTCTGACCAAACTAGTTTAAAACCCCCTGGAATATTTTAGTGCCCGCTTTACCTATCTAATCCCCCCGCGGATACATACCAATTACAAACAAAATTCTGATGAATCACTGGTGCAACATGCATTAATCACCTGTAAAGCAATCAGCAATCATTTATGGCTTCTCCTGTGTTTATTAATTATTTCCCTCCTTTTCCGGATTGATCCATTATTTGGCCGTAGATAGAAACCTGTTTGACACATCAATCAAATGATTTATCAGCAACAATTGCTTTGACAGCTAATGTGGCAAGCATCCATGTATGCATGTATGTATGTAGAGGATTTGGTATGTAATCTTACCCTACATCAGTATTTTCATTCTAGTTATCTGCAACCTTGTTGCAAGCAAAGTTACTGCTTTGACATAAACCATTACAGAAATCAACATATCAACTGCCAAGTTAAAAAACATAATCTGCCTGCATTGATATCAGACTGACAGGAAAATGTGAAAACCCCACCCATTTTCCTCTGAGAAATCACGTTAAATCCAAACGTTCATAGGGAAAAGCACAGTGCTGAAATTAGCCTTCTAGCACGCTAAAATAAAGTAATCAATTGGTAATGTTTAAACAATAACGTACAGACTATAACGGGTTTGATCAAAGTTTCTTGTTGAACACAACAAAAGAAGTGGGGCCTGGGCATTTTTCTTCAAAACTGTCATGTTCACAAACATAATAGCAGACCTCTGAGAATCCAGGTGACAGCAGTCATTGAGATCTTGGATGTAATCAACTACCTATTAATGATTTTGGCCTATTCTGATTAAAGGACTCTTGGTCCTTTAGTGAAAATCACGATGGTATTTCACCGTGCGTGTGCATGTGTGTTTATGCGTGTGTGTAGGAACTGCATTACTAATAGCTATTAATGTGGGTGTATAGCATATGGCTAATATACTCTATTGTGTCTGTGTAATCAGCCATCTTTCCTTTATTCCTTCCAGACTGCTAGACTCATTAGATTGTTCAGTTCAATTCGAAGATGCCAGATTGAATATATGCTATTATCTCATTGTTGAAGCTCAGTATTGGTTGATGTCTTATATTACCTCAGTGGTTTTGCTAAACTGCTTTAGCATTGCATGTATGTGATGGAAAAGCAACTGCCATTCTGCCTGCACTCTTTCACCCACACGCACACAGAGCATGTCAACATGGCCTCTCCAGTTCTGTCTGTCAAACGTCTGACACGACATAAACACCTTATTCTCTCACATTTTCTTGCTGTCCTCTCCACCCCAATATATTCTCTCTACACCTTGCTCCCCATATTCTACCTCTGTTCCCTTCATCCATTCATCCATCCACCCATCTATTTACAAATCCATCCATCCACCCACCCACTTACCCATCCATCCATCCATCTTCCATCCAGCCATCCATCCATCCACCCACCCACTTACCCATCCATCCATCCATCTTACATCCATCCATCCATCAATCCACCCATCCATCCATTTACCCATCCAACCATCCATCCGTCCACCCATCCATCCATCCATTTATCCATCCACCCATTTATGCATCCATCCATCCATCCATTTACCCAGCCATCCATTTATCCATCCACCCATTTATGCATCCATCCATTCATCCATTTACCCAGCCATCCATTTACCCATCCACCCATTTATCCATCCATCCATCCATTCATCTATCCAACCATCCATCCATCCATTCACCCATCCATCCACCCAACCATCCAAACTTTTATCCATCCATCCATCTATTCAACCATCCATTCATCCACCCATTTATCCATTCACCCATCCACCCATCCATCCATCCATCCAGGGATCTCACATTAATAAACCCTGTCCGTATGCTCCTGTGTGCTACTTTCCTACTGTCTATCCCCTCTGCATTCATCCCTCCATCCCTCTGTCTGGCAGAGATTATCCGTCTCTTTTCCTGCACTCCATTGATTTTTACCCTCCTCCTTTACCCTTCTCCTCCTTATCTCTTCCTCTCCCCCAGCCTCCCTCTTTCCATCCATTCCCCCTCTTCCATGTCCTCCACGAGGTCTCCATAGCCGTCAGTCGTCTATATTCTGCATGACCGAGATCAATTATTCAGCAATAAGTCACCGGGGTAAATCACCTTGTGCATTTACAATTAGGGATGGCACGATCCAGTTTGTTCAGTCCCGATAACGATACAGATACCGGCACTTTGGTATCGGCTGATGCCGAGTACTGATCCGATTCCAGTGTTAAATTAAGTTTTAAGTTAAGTTGCAAAGTAAATGACAGCCAATATCTATTTCAACTTGGATGCATTTTATAAACCTGCTGCTGATAGTGTGGCCTGGGTAGGTTAGACAGGGCTGATGCTTGACAGTAGACCTAGAAAATGAATTTAATTGGATCGGTTACAACATAGATCGGTTACAACTGTCCAATTGTCACCCATACCGATGCAGCTATTTAAGTGAGTATCGGACCGATATCCGATCTCAGCATCGTATCAGTGCCATCCCCATTTACAATGAAAAATGTTCACCAGTGCTCCCTCATTAAATAATCCTTCTCAAGACTCAAACAAGCAAGAAGAGGCCAGGAGGGAATGTGGTACAAGTGTGCTGTCATTGTACATGGGTGTATTATTTTATTGGAACATGAACTCACCTTAATGATATGGACACACGACATGGAAAACTATTGTCTTGCTTAGAAAGTCGGAAGGCACGCCCCTCCCAAACCTCGGTGTTGAGTGGCTTCCACTCCTCTCGCAATCAAGGAGTGTATCTTTAACACACACACACACACACCAGTCCAGACTGACAATTGCTTGATGATTAACAGGTACTGGTGTTACCATGGATGCCATCTGGACTTCAAGGTCATGGTGTGACTGCATTATGAGGAGGACACCCTGTCTGTCTGCTTCCTGGTTACGGCTTGACTGCATGTGGGCTTATGGGAGATGTAGTATTGATTGGTGTGTTTATGTGGCTACAGGCCCTCATAGAGTATAGAGAGGCTATCATATACATGCAATGAAAACATGAAGGCGATGCACACACATGCACAAGGTAATAAAGAAAACATGGCTAAATACCATGTAGCAAACACACATGCACACAGGCAACTACATACACACACCCCACCGTTTGGATTCTTTGAATTACGTAGACTGGCTGCCAGGTTTGATCCTCTGTGTGTGTGTGTGTGTGTTTGCTTGTGCTAATGACTTAATGACATAATGGACACAACCAAAATAATGTAATACATTAAATAAAATAACATATTTAACGCAATTATCAGCCAAAACAAGAGGAATAGCTGCCATTTTTAATGTGATGAGAAGAGACCAGATTGTCAAATGTGTGAACACAACAGTGATAAAATATGTTTATTACTAGGTATATTTCCTCTCAATAACACTGTTCTGTTACACCTGGCAAATCACACTAACCATGCAAATAATATAACTAATACTGTACAATAGCAGTAGTAGTATACTAATGATAATTTATGTATGCCACATGCCCAATTCTGATGAATATTATATTATATACTGTATGTAATTCTACGTAACAAAAATTACAGACCATTAACCAATGTAATTATATGGTAATGAATTACACCACAGGTTAAATAAGAAAAGTAATTCCAATCCATTACAATAACACGTGGTTTTCCTATGGTGTTTTATACTGTATTGAGATGTTTGTAACAAATTACACTGGTACCTTTGGTGCACTTACTGACTGCGAAACATCACGGTCAGGTTTGTGTAACCACACGTAACCACACTTACCACGTCGGTCTCTGTTGGGCTCATTATGGACAGCTCGCTCCCACAGTGGACATTCATTGCCAGTGGTATAGTGTTGGACACAGAAACCGTGGATTCTTTTTTCCAGTATGCACACTGAACGGCAGCTAACAAAAAGGGTATTAGCTTATTATCGCTTACTCCACCTTTGAAGCTGAACAGTGTTGTTTCTCGAGCTGATGCAAGCTAGTTTGTCCCTTTAACATTATATATCTCAATGATTTTGTAGAAGTCTTTCTGCTGAATATATTTTCTTATTTCTACCAAACTTGGTGAGTTTGTGTCAATGGTGTTGTCATTCCAGCCTGTTAATCTGCCAAGAATAGCAGCATTATTTCAATATTTGAGCCATTACCTGCTGCCACCAGAAACAGTGGCTGCTTCGCAGATAATCAATTTAGCACATTAAGCATTCAGACATCTGACTGTGAAAAGAATAGGTTGGTTTTATATCACACACACACACACACACACACACACACACACTACATAAAATACATAAAGAACAGCAGCTATATGAACAATACCACAGCAGGTACAAGAATACTGTGACTTCATACCAAACTGTTGTTTACTCTTGTGACATGAAGTTAATGAAGTTACAGAATTATTTAGTTGACCCTAATTCACTGGAAAATGACACTAGCATGTGCATAAACATACTACAAAAGCAGTATAAATACAATAATGATTACAGGCCAATAGTCTCCACAGGCCAGGGAGCGAAACAACTCTAAACTAGCCGCTCATACTGGATGACGGAATTGAATGAGTAGTGTTTTCTCTTCTCTTTCATTGGATGGAGAGATTTTAAGAGCTCTCCACAACATACAGGAACTGAATATGTGCATTTTTATTTTGTAGAAATATCTCTCTTGTAAGGGGGAGAGATTACTGAAAGACATTTTGTAAAGTAGTACAAAGTAATTTAAGGCAAAAGGTAGTTGTGAAATCAAATAAACAGGCTAACATGGGTTACTGTTCACGTTAGCTACATAAAAGCAACAGCTAAGTTCATGCTTTTATGTTACGTGACTGAACATCCTGTCTTTTGGTTTCGTTAGCAGGCTTTTTGTGTTCGGTTATTGTACACGCCTTTTGTTTGAGTTTATTAGTTTAGTGTTCGTTAAACCTCGTGTGGCTTGTTTCAAGTACCTCGGGGTCTTGATCACGAGTGATGGGACTATGGAGCGGGAGATTGGCCGGAGAATCGGAGCAGTGGGAGGGGTATTGCAATCGCTTTATCGCACCATGAAGAACTTGGAGTAGAGCCGCTGCTCCTTTGCGTAGAAAGGAGCCAGTTGAGGTGGTACGGGCATCTGGTAAGGATGCCCCCTGGGCGCCTTCCTTGGGAGGTGTTC
>JAODUH010076309.1:0-39888 GCA_027564835.1 Typhlichthys subterraneus
TAGAATAAATCAGCAGTAAAGACAAGGAGACAACTGATAAATAAAAAACAAACAATACAAAAACAATAAAGAAACGACGACAAACCAAGAAAGAAACAAAGCTAACAAAACAATGATGTACAATGAAACAAACAAAAGTAGTAAGTCTAGCGGTTGACCTCCACTTGGCAAGGCGTGGCTTCAGAAACGTAAGCCCCAGCCGCTGGATCAATTTGACCCCCAATTTCCTCACGGTAGAGTGTTTGCTCTCTGACAGATGTTTCTGTTCTAGACACTGCATTACTGTAGGAGCTGGACAATAAACACAACATAGCATCATGCACCGAAACATGTCAAGGATATTCATGTATTCCACATAGAATACTGGGTCATAATTAAAAAATATCAAAAGATAAATTTATAATGTAAAAACTATTTATAAAAGTAGAATAATATTATAGTCATGTCATATTAATGTAGCCAAATATGACATATGGTAAGTCATAAAACACAAATGATCAATCGTCAATTATAGATTTAAAGGCTTGCATAATCTATTTGAAAGGCGTTTACCATATTGTAGGAGGTCATCTCTTTTTCCATGCTTGAAAAGCTGTGCCTATAGGACACAAATATATCTGGATCAAAAGAAAAATGACTGAAGCCAGAAATGACAATACGGTACCTTGCTACAGCTCAACTTGTCAAAACGATATTTGATATACGCCAGAAGATTCTACAACTAGGATCAATAATGAGGTTCCAGCACCGCATAACGACTAGCCAGTTTTGCCGGGTTTCACTGCATGTAATGTATGCAAGTTCCCCTGCCAGAAATATGACAAGAATATGAGTTACACGTTTGTCTAAAGGATGCATATAATGTGCATACTAGAGTGACTCACAGGTTACATGAATCATAAATAGATTGCTTGTTTTTAAGGTTATGCATATTTTTATGCTGTGTTGTAAATATTAAATACACTATATTGCCAAAAGTTTTGGGATACCTGCCTTTACATGCACATGAAGGTTAATGACATCCCATTCTTAATCCGTAGGGATTAATATGGAGTTGGCCCACCCTTTGCAGCTATAACAGCTTCAACTCTTCTGGGAAGCATGTCCACAAGGTTTAGGAGTACGTTCATGGGAACATTTACCTTTTTTCTAGAAGCACATTTGTGAGGTCAGGCACAGATGTTGGACGAGAAGGCCCGGCTCGCAGTATCCGCTCTAATTCATCCCAAAGGTGTTCTATCGGGTTGAGGTCAGGACTGTGCAGGCCAGTCAAGTTCCTCTACACCAAACTAGCTCATCCATGTTTTTTTAGACCTTGCTTTGTGCACTGGTGTAACTGGTGGTCATGTTGGAACAGGAAGGGGCCATCCCCAAACGGTTTCCACAAAATTGGTAGCATGAAAATGTCCAAAATGTCTTGGTATGCTGAAGCATTAACAGTTTTTTTCACTGGAACTAAGGGGCTAAGCCCAACCCCTGGAAAAACAACCCCACACCATAATACCCCCTCCACCAAACTTTACACTTGGCACAATGTAGTCAGGCAAGTACCGTTCTCCTGGCAACCGCCAAACCCAGACTTGTCCATCGGATTGCCAGGGTGATTTGTCACTCCAGAGAACACGTCTCCACTGCTCTAGTGTCCAGTGGTGGCATGCTTTACACCACTGCATCCAACGCTTTGCATTGCACTTGGTGAGGTATGGCTTGGATGCAGCTGCTCGGCCATGGAAACCCATTCCATGAAGATCTCTACGCACTGTTCTTGAGCTAACCTGAAGGCCACATGATGTTTGGAGGTCTGTAGCTATTGACAGAAAGTTGCGCACTGTGCGCCTCAGCATGCGCTGACCCTGTTCTGTGATTTTATGTGGCCTATTACTTTGTGGCTGAGATTCTGTTGATCCCAATCGCTTCCACACAACAGTTGACTACGGAATTTAGTAGTGAGGAAATTTCACAAACTGACTTTTGTGCACAGGCGACAACTTATCAGAGTACCACGCTTTAATTCAGTGAGCTCCTGAGAGCGAACCATTCTTTCACGTTTGTAGAAGTAGTCTGCATGCCTAGGTGTTTAATTTTATACACCTGTGGACATGGAAGTGATTGGAACACCTGAATTCAATGATTCGGAGGGGCGTCCCAATACCTTTGGCAATATAGTGTACATGTGATGCCTTCTTTACCAGATCTCACTGGTGGTCAACAGCATTTACCAGACGCTTTTATCAAAAGTGACTTAATTGCACGTGTCAATAGCTGGATAGGTTATACACCAGAGATCGTAAACAAAAAACATTTTGCTAGAATAATGACAGCAGCATGTCATCAGGGAATCATACATATGTGCAAATATACCAATATATCACTCAGTCCTCAAAAATACTTGCTAACAAACTAAATAAAGTGCTTCATTTCTAAGAGCAGACCATATTTCTGGTCTACCCTTGTAACAAATAACTGAATAAATAAAACATTTCCAGAAAATTCTGCTAAAGTACAGACATGTTTACAGTGAGTTGAAAAAGAGTGAGATAAATGGTGGTATTATGGACAAAGTCGAGCTTCTTTCTTACTTGCCAAGGAACAGTTTAGTTCTAAGCCAGTTAACTTCTGTAAGCCACTTGACTCAACAGCAAATGTAGCAGGTGAATTATACACCTGCTGAAACCACATTTACTTTTGTGTGTGAGACATACCAGTCATGTCTGCTCTTCCCTCTGCAGTCATTCCCCCACCACACACACACCTACACACACATGACATGAGTATTCAGGGTGTATGCATATGTTTACCAGAGACTGTAATGCACCATCTAGTATTATTATGCCACCCTCATTGGTCTTAGTTATAGTAGTAAGGCTCCAGTCCAAAAAGTCTCCCAGATGCTTCTGTTTCACATCGGGACGTGTCATGAATCTGTAGTGAAACATAAAAAGACACATGGGGCATGCACTGTACGCGCGTGTGCGTGCATCTAGGCTGCAATATCAGTGGAACAAAATAATAAGGGCACCCTCTACAGGATTAAAAATGTATTACCTTAAACTTTCAAGCTTTTTACAATACAATACAATAGCATTTTTGTTGTGTTTTTTATCAAATTCTGTGAAATAAATGGTCATATTCCTAAGTGAAATTCAGGTCAAATTCACCTTAGAAATATGGTCTATATATCCCATTTATGAAAACATTATTTTCTATTGTAGGGATCTGGATACAAGGAAATATATACATGGGATGGATTTAGGCAGCCTCAGTAGCCATCAAGCCTATAATACAGAAAATCCACAATATATAATGTTCGGATTTCTGCTCATAGGAGTCCACATATTCAAGGCATGATAACTACCTCTAAGCTACTAGCCCACAATGGTTATCATGACAAACAGTGAACTAGAGATGTCTAGCAAGTCAGAATTTGCCCACCCAGATGATACCCATTGGTGAATGTTCAGGCCTCGTGGACTAATGTAATGTATTGTGTGGGCACTGAAGACACAAAACTATTAAATGCACAAGGTAAAACATCACATTATGTGTTGTCTGATATGGGTGAACGGAATAAAAAAAATAAAAATAATTTTGGTTTTTACTAGCATTTTCCATAATGTCCCATCTTTTTCAGAACTGGGGTTGTATTGTAAATGAGTGTTATTTCATAATACACATACAGCAAGCCTGTCCCACGCGCGGAAATAATGAATTAATGGGTGGAAATATTATAAAACTCTAATAAAAAATAATTAATCATTATAATTTCCAGAAATGCCCTCCACTTTGAACATAAAAAGGCCATTGTCGCATTTAAAAAAAGTGTGATAACAATGTATAGAAGGTCAAAACCAAGTGCACTTACTTTGACACTAGTACGGATGCTGCATCCCTGGACTTATCAGTGACCGCCAGGTAAGACTGCAAACCACAACATGAATCGGATGAATTCAACATTCATTTATTGTGAACACACTACAAAAATACATCCTTAAACATCGACGAGCATGTTACCTTGATAGCAACCAACTCTCTACAGACATTGTGTTGTAGGTCTTTTAGGGCAGAGGTTCCCAAACATTTTAGCTCACAACCCCCTAAATAACAGTGCCAGAGACTTGCGACCCCCGCTATCCGCCGAGGTGGTAGATGCATAACAGCCATAATATTATTTGATAGTATTTTAATATAGGCCACCAGCAGAATACATCAAATGAATACATTACTTTTACATAATTACTTTACTACCAATAATAAATATTGCCAAAATATGCTATTCCTAATCATTTGAAAATGTTATTTCATTTTTGTACATCATCTCTTGACCCCCTCCTCTGTGTTTTGCAAGCCCGACTTTGAACCATTGTTTTAGGGAACCATCTAATTCTGATAAATAGCCAGCTGGAAAGCCAGGTTTACAAAGTAGCAATATAGCCAGGACACAAACCGAGCTCGGGACACTTAACAACACGCTAACACCCAGTGGGCTCTAGCGTGCGTCGCCAGAGCGGCAGAGAGTGAGATGTACATCACTTACTACACAGCACTACCAGCTTGCCACTGGTGCAGCAGGTACAATGAAAGGCAGCGCACAGTAGCTGATTACACTGACCTACAATATAATGCTTCTGATACTACCTTGGCAACAGCAAGAATGCGGTCCATGATGGGCTCTCTGGCCAGTCCCCCATCTGTCTCAAGGTGGCCATCCAGACGGGAAAGGTCAAAGGGTATGAGGCATGTCATGGAGAGCCACAACAGTAGCATGTAGCGGGTTTCCCAAATCTATCAAGAGAAAGTCCAAAGAAACAGAATCAAGTTGACAAAAAGGATGATATAAACAAGGTTGGCAGAGAGTTCATAGAGGAATTATCCATTTCCACTCTTACCTCTGTGTCTCTGGGGTCCTGTCTCATCAGCAGATCTAGAACTGGCTGCATATCAGCCACTTCATGAGGAAGAAGTTGCATGAAAATCTTATATCCTCTTACCTAGCATGCAAACAAAACATGATATGGTTACTGTTTATGTATCAGTGAAAAATACCAGCACATACACATCAACTGACTATAGTTTTGTTTGATAATGGCCTGACCTTAGATATGTTGTAAAGAAACTTGAAACTCAGATGAACCAGCAAAGGGGGAGATTTCTCACTCCTTACAAGTTCCAATATCATATTCAGCATCCATTCTTAGAAGATAAACAAACCCATATACGTTAGTTGGTTCCTCAAATGTAAACACATTTCAGTAATTACATGATACCAGTATTTCACCTAAATGGGGATCTAGAAGATGAGGCTGCTCCTGGTATCTGTCCATAATGACTGAAAAAAAGAGATTACAGGTGGTTAATTACTAGCTAGCTAACCGTAACGAAAAAACGACAGCTTTTATAATTGTCCTACCAATGAATTTCTCGGTGGCAGACTCCCTTGTCACAATGTTTCCGTGTACATCGGGCAGGCTAGCTATCAATGCACGAATCTCAGCACTCTCTGTGAAGCCCCCCAACACACAAACTTGGATAATCGTATCAGGTTCGCCATCTCCGTCGCAGTCAACGTCACGTCCATTCTCGGTATCTGGTAATGCCATTTCACTACGCAGATATCGGTAAAAAATCCTCTTGCTGATATTATTCACTGGTTATACCCATAGAGGTTTGCACAATGTAGAGTGTAATGTAGGTTAGCGTGGGAATGGAACTAGCTACCGGTACTATTATGCTAGTTAACGTAATGATCAAGTGGTTAACATGCTACGGTACGGTACTCACTATACTTTGAAAACTTACAAAACAGACGATACTAAATCACTTAGGCAAAATTACTAACACTTTATCGTAATAATATATGTTAACTTAAATGAAGCATTCATCTTACAATAAAGGACGCTACACCACTAGTCCCTTATGTAGTGATGTTCGCAATTCACAACATCACACTGGTCCCCGCCCCAGTACGGTGCCCGATAATGTACAAACTACAGAATTCCCAGTCAAATCGATGCGCGAACTGCATGAGGCAGCTCGTGTGTCCCACTTTTTATTTGTCCGTCAGTGGTGTCACATCATGAATTATAGCCAACTAAACTAAGTATGTCTGATTATATAGTGCGGCATACAATACTGTACATGCAGCATATAGACTGACTTAACAATGTTTGTACAAATAGGAAATAATATTAACATATCAAGAGGATACGTTTATATATTTATAATTACAAGTAGACTCCATTAAATTAAACATTATTTTATTGCTAAACAAGCACTGGCAACACAAACATGATTTTGTGGCTCAAGCAGAGGATCCCAAAGTTACCTTTTCTAATATTGCAATAATATAATATTATTATGCAGGCCATGCATTGACAATATTGCTAATATTGCTATGATATTAATTACATGTTTCATTTGTATACTGTACAAAAAAGATGTTATGGTGCTTAAACAACCCCCTGCCATTGATGACCATCATTGAAAACAATTACTCAAAATGTTTATTATATATCTTGACTATGGAATATCTTTCATAGCCACTGGAATATGATTAGTATCATAAGAAAAGCAATGCAGTTCATATACATTAGTCTATCTCAACATTTGCATTACGAGTGTACAATCAATCATTTGAGAAGGTCTCTCATAATCTTCAGTGAAGAACCCCTGTAGCCACCACCAAAGTGGTTCCAGTGATTCAGGCAGTGGAAGAGTTGGTAAAGCTGGTTTCTCTTTGCAAAGCCTGCAGCCTTGGGGACCTTGTCATGGTAAGCAGTGTGGAAAGAGCTGTTGAACCCGCCAAACATCACTGCGATGCCCAGCTCATATTCTGAGTGGCCATAGAATGACGCAGGGTCAAAAATGACCGGGCCCTCTGCACACTGCGCCACATTTCCTGACCATAAGTCTCCATGGAGAAGAGACGGGATGACCTCCACATCTGCAAACAACTGCGGGATCCTCAGCTGGAACGGTTTGCAGACATAATGGTTAGAGGTTATTGATAGCTAATTGAAAAGTGTTATATTTTATTCATCCTTAACAATGTCAGAAGTTACCTGTAGTTGGGCCCATAGCTCCATGGCCTCTCTGTCGCCATACGTCTTCTCTACCATGCTAAGTTGGAGCTGCAGTCTCTGACGGGAGTAAAAGTTTACCCAGTCATGCTGCCACTCGTTTTCCTGAGAAAATAAGTTTTAGTCTCTAGTTGTTATATTGTCAAAGGGTTCCCTGAGAAGCCATACCTTACCTGTGGTATGTATCCACAGCATGTAGGCACGTGAAAACCAAACTTCTCAATGGCAGGCACTTCAGACCCAACTCCCTTTCCTGTGGAGATAACGTCAACAATTTTGGCAAGTACCATATGGAGAAATTATCGTGCTATTCAATCACACGGTTGAACATAGAAGTATAAATATGTAGTGTGCTTGTTATATGATCAGCTGAATCCATTGGTAGTAAGTGTGGTTATAAATCAGTGAATTTACCCACTGTCTGTTGATCTTTAGTTTGTCTATCCAACTGTCTTTTGTTGTGAAGATGCAGATCAGCTAAATGCTCTCCAAGCAGTTTTGAGTACCTTTAATAAACAAAAAGGTAAAAATAATCACACATTCTTAACATATTATCCCAAAAGTAAAGTTATTATTTACTGTTATACAGTATACTGGCTTCTTACTTGGAAAGACCTTTCATTTCCAGATGTTCCATCACAAACACTGATCCCCCTGTGCCTAACTCGATCACCTTCAGAGGCTTGGGGACTTTCACTGTTTCTGTATTTAAGATGGAATCCAAACTGGCAATTTCTCCATCAAACATGAGTTTGGCCTTGATAGAAAACTGAGGTTGACTAAGATTGCATCGGCTATGTAATTATGCATAAGCATAGATTCAGTTAAACAGAATGTAGGCCATTTTTTCAAGATTAAGAAAGGTATATATATACGTATGTTTATGATACAGTACTGCATCCTAAACACGTGCTGTTAATAAACTCCATTAGCCAATAGTAGGACTATATAACCATTAAGTATAGGGACCTGCACACACAAACATAAGCAGAAAACGTTTTAAAAAAATAATTAACCTGGTTTTTGTGATTCATCTTCACAAAAACTCTCCCGTTATCAGTATCATAACTCTGGCCTTCGCTGATACAGCCACCTCCAGAGTGACCAGTTGACTTCAACATGGACGTCTGCAATTCCTTCTTTAAAATAGCCTCCATTACGGTAGTTAATGTAAAACAAACAGCTATTGATAATGACTCAATAAGCGCACTGCCGCCGCGCCTGCGGCAGATCGTACATCCTTCCAGTGAAGTGTTTTAGCTTTGACGTCTCGCCGCTCTCTCCGATGTTGTTGTTTTGTTTTTTTGCAGATATTTTTATTCCGGTTCAAATGAATGACGTATATTTTTTGGACAGATCACAGCGCTTGAGAATATCACGTGAGTATCACCATAGTGCCGAATGAGGCCAAGTAACTGTAAGCTAGCACCAGGCTAGCACCAGGCTAGCACGACTGGAGTGTGTCGAACATGAAAGCATAGTCTATCTATAAGGTCGAAAAAGCCTTAGCAGCATAGGGCTACATCACATTGGTACTTTTATTTTTAATAGGTTACTTGATCAATGAAATGTGTTTGCTGCTCGGGGCGACCGGTGTGGGGAAAACGTTGTTGTTAAAACGTCTCCAAAATATCCTTTATTTTTTATACGACGCTATGATTTATATTAATATAAATACGTCACCTTGCTTGTACTATTAGCCTACCGGTACGGTACTACTGGGTACGCGACACGGAGGGAAGATGGACGGGGTACCGTTTTTGTTGGCTGTTGATGTTACATTTCTTAACACATTACTTTTACAGCTTACTTTACGTGATGGGTCAGGTGAATTTGATAAACCTCCTGCGACTCTGCCTACAGTAAGATGGCTTGCTACCCCTCTCTTCTGCTTCAAATAACATATTCTGGCTGTACAGTGCATCTTTCAACCTTTTAATGTTTACTCTTAGGTAGGAACCAACCTGACTGACCTGACACTGGGGAGAAAGAGGGTGACTGTCAGAGAGCTAGGAGGTTGCATGGGACCCATTTGGCCAAGTTACTTCACCGACTGCTCCTGTGTCATTGTAATGCTGTGGCCTAGTCTACATTTCATTTTTATTATATTCTTTATTTCATTCAAAACTGACAATACAATAACTACACGATATGTTTTCATAGTTCATGGTGGACTCGGCCAACATCTCCCAGATATCATCATCTTGTATCCAGCTCCTGTCCGTTCTTTCCGCTGAGCCCCTGCGTAATGCCAATGTTCTTCTCCTTTTCAACAAAAGGTGAGTCAATCATCCAATATATCAATTCTTACCATTTACAGTGGTCATACTTTTTCTTCTTCCAACCCATTCCTAGGGATGTCTTTTGTACTATGAGTCTGGTAGAGATTAAGTCACTGTTCCGACTGGATGACATCATAGCTTCTGCAGCTCAGACAATCACAACACTGGAGCTCAGCGCACACTCTGGTCAAGGGCTTCAAGAGGTGCTTGGCTGGTTGAATTCAGCTATGACTAAGTGACCTCCTGTCAGTACTATATATGCACTGGCTGTGTAACAACGTGTAATAATAATAATCGATGTGTAATAATAATAATTACCAACCCACAATAAAAAAGAAATAAAGTATTCCTGTTTTCTTTATTTTAAACAGATAACTCACACATTCATATCAAATGTTTATTTTATATTTTTTTATGAATGTGTAGATATTTTTTAAAACTGCAAGCAATGAGTTTTGTACAAAGTAAATGGGAAAATACTGAAGATGGTGATAATTTAACTAGGCTCAAGTATTAATAATAGTAGCCTAATTATAACTAAGGTGACGTAAGTTTATGTAAAAGTTACGATATTTGACAAATTTTGCTTGTGCGTGATGGTGTTTTCTAGTCACCTTTTCATGAGTTTCTGTATAAATTAATATAGAGGTAGTATATTAAACAAACCAATTTTTAGTTCACATAAATAGGTACTATTGTTTATACTTTATCAGGTTATCAATAAATGGTTAAAACACTGGCTTTATGATGGCATAGTGATCTAGTAGGAAACTGCAAAAAACCTGCAGGGCTGCATTAAAAACTTATTACATAGGTAGGCCTACATTGTTTTTGTGCTTGTAGTGACAATATGTAAGGTGTACTATTATTTTACTAAAATATTCAGATTAATTAAGGGAATGCAAAATAATAAAATCACATAAACCCCAAAAGTAATTGTAATAACATCCTTATATTTCATAACAATATGTGTCAAGCAATGAACAAAAATAAACCAGGATGCCAGATTTTTGATGTCTTACACAGAATGTTCTGAAGAAAGCATGGTCCAGTTAAAAACTCATTCAGTTAAACCCAGGAATTCATTACACTTCTAAAATAAAATCCTTCCATTTCTCATATCAATTCATAGTCTGACAGCAGTCCCATGTGAACCTTAATGCAGAAGAGAAAACATTAACTGTATTTTATTTACTGGAGGTGCTGATGTTGTAGCGCTATCATTTCTCCTTAGTACAAATAGCAATGGCCAGCTTTCCCCAGATCTGTGGGAGCTATACAGAGATAGGCAGCAGGTATACCTGGTAGACAATCAGTGCTAAATCTAGATAGCAATCATATAAAGCAGCATAGTATGTTTCATTTTGCAAGCTAAAAACCGTAGCAAATACTCGCCTGGTATCTATGGCAATTAAGTACTATGTACTAGTAATTGAATGAAAATACCATCCAGCTGTGCTTGAGTGTAGGTTTGTGTAAATTAGCATCATGTATGCCCTCAAATACACGTTTTTTGTTGGATAAGAAAGCAAACGAGAAGCTAAGATAAAGGTACTGTAAAACAGGTTGCATCAATCTAATGATTATGGTATTATATCCCAGATATAAAAATTAAGAATACCGTTATTAATTTGGGTCCTGCCAGGTCCAGTTCATTTGAGAGTGGTATTGTACGTCAACAGCATCATTTGTTCTATGGGTCTTTGTCCAGTTCTGTTGGTCCTCATAGAAAAGGGTTCTGACTGTGCGGGTCAGGTTGAGATCCAATAGTACTAAGTGAAGAAAGGGACAACAGGGGCTGGGGCAGGTTCCCTGGCATGTTTAGACCAGACTGGGTGGGGTGGGTGAGAGAGGAAGGGATACTGGCTGGCTGGTTGCTCAGAGGCAGGGGTAGGGAGGTGCTGTATGGAAGAGAGCTGAGAGGCTCAGGAGAATTGGAGATGGGGCCCATTTGGTTCAGAGTTAGTCTGGGTTGTTCAGTTTGGAATGGGTTTGTGGTCGAAGGAGCACTCAGACCTACAGAAGCAAAGGAAAGACGAGATCAACATGTCTGCATCAAACTATTGTATTCAACAGTGCAACATTGAGATTCATGGGAACCCGGTGGTTTAGGAACCGTACCTGATAAAAAGGGGTTCTTGTTTGTAGCTGAGGGGTTTACAGGGATCAGTGTCTCCAGGTTTACCAGAGAAGCTGCTGTTGGACCCAGGAAGGCCTCAGGTGTAACACAGGTTCGAGGGCTAGGAGCAGCCAGGCTTTCTCCCAGACGGGATAAGTCAAACATCTCAAGACAGCCGTCACCTCGCCCATTCAGACTCATCTGGCCTCCATCCATGGCATCATCGAACAGATCAGCATCTACAGAGAGAGTTAAACAAAATTGTTAAACTAATGTACAACATCGTCCCAAAAAGAGAAAATCTAATTATTTTTGTTTGTTTTTACCAGAGGGGCTCCCAGCTCGGAGAGAAGGTGCCTTGGCCATTCCCAGAAGCGCTGTCGAAGCTGAAAACGGATCCACACCAGCAACAGCTGCAACAATATAAGCCAGGCGCAAATCATTTACACGGTTATATTACATATCCTTCCATTATGTAAACCTGACAAACAAACACCTTATCTGACTAGTTTTACAGTGCCACATAATATAGGCACCTGTTTTGGCAGGGGAGGCCCATGCTTGGCCTGTGGAGCTGAGCATGGGGACACTGTTCGGCGGGGCTTCCCATGGGTCAGGAGGAGACTGTGTCCGTTCCCAGGCTGGTGCAGGGCTGCTGGAGGTGGGTGGCACCTTCCAAGGGGACTCTACCTTGTGGATGTAGGAAGTGCTGTCTCCTTCATTAATAGAGAGGTTGAGTTACTGTACATTAACAATTACTATGTGTTAAACATTGCAACCGTAAACTGTTTAAATGATATAAACAAACCACCGCAAGAACACAGTGTGCAATTAAGGGTATATTCTGGGATGGTACGCTAAATGTAAGATATCTTGCACTCACTGTTTGCAAAATTCACCAAATATCTCCTCGCATTTTGCTATCTTACCATTCTCTGTGCGTGCTGAAAAATAATACAGTACTTCTACACAGCACTGGCTCCGTAAATAGGAACATAAACATAATAGCGACCACCGCTCACAACAACAATGTCCTAGGCTTCGCAATCCATTTCCATTGGGTGAGGCAGAGCTTCTGAAGGAGTTTGTTTTGATTTGAGCTCGAAGTTAGCAAGCATTCTCGAGAATGACACTCTGCCTTTAATTCAGATGTTTAACCGACAGCTGAGTCATGCTTACTGGCCATGCTACACAAAGAGTCTGTAGTGTCTGGTGCCATTTAAGTCTCAGACTTGTTGACACAGTTTCATCAACACAATGTCATAATGTTGTGGTGGACACTGGTGGCTCACACATCACTTACCAAGTGAGTCCCAAGGGTCTGTGGTGGCTAGACGAGCAGCAGGCTGAGGTTGGGCATCACCCCAGTTGTTGTCACGGTGAGGCGTTTCCGAGGGTATGGCAAAAACATCTACCAGGTCCATGAAGGCAGACTACCACAGAGAGAGCACAGGTTCCTCTCAGTTGATGAAGCATGTGCATTCAATTTTCTCTGTTATCACTGTGTGTGTGCAAATAGAACTCTGGAGTGCCATTACAAACTGGACAGTTTTCTTTTTTCACCAGCAGGGGGTGGTTATTTCCCAACAGATTTTAAAAACAATTTAGCATTGGCAATTATAATAGTTTTTAATTAAAGGTTTAATTCAATTTAATTTAAAATATTCTGCATGGCATATTCCTTAGAATGAACATGGATTATATCATGTATTATTTTGAACAATGTAATTGATAAAGAACTAGTTATCTACGGGCATTTCAAATTTGAAAAAGCTAGAAATACATAGAAAATGAATTTGGTCAAGATAACATACTCCGCCTTTAGCTGCCATCTCTCGCTTGCTCTCCTCGAGAGCTTTCTGGAGTAATGATTCATCTCCTTGGCGACTGCGTTGCTCCTGTCAACACACGCAATACAGTAATGACATCACTTATCTATTGACTATTATATTTATGACTTAATAAGAGCACACAGACACAATAACATGGCTTCCACACACAAGGTGCTTTTGACCAAGATATGACCATGTGCAGAGTCCTCTGTTAGTCAGTTAATTCCGTTAAGTTCATAGTCCTCAGAAAGGCATTGCTTTAGAGCAAAATGCTTGCCAGAGGTAATAACACAACAGAAAGTGGGGTTTGAGCATAAAAACATATGAAACCAGGGAAGCAGATAAAAACGGTTGAAAAATGTCAGATGGGTTGTCGCAGATGGCAATTAAGATATACAGGGAAGCTGGGTACAGGGCTCTGCAAGTAAGGTGAAGGACAAGCTATAGCCTACAATACCGTAATGCTTTCTAAATACTGTATTGTAGTTGCAGATGATTAAGCTAATACAGTATATACATATATACTTTTATTATAATGTTAAAAAGCCTTATTTTTAACCAAACAATATACCATAAATGTGTGTGATGTAACCTACATATTCGAAAAAGGATCAAGGACCTTTTTAAGCCTAAATGTAAAGGCCAACAGCCACTGGCAGGAGCACTTCATGGAATGCACTTTTAACTAATAAAAACTTAAAGACAAATTGCAGAATTTCAATTCATTTGTATGGCAGTGGGCGTTGGCCTTAAGCCTTCCATATGGAATGTAGATTAAAAAGGTGTTGATGTCTTACCTGCTGGTGCTCTTCCTTGCTCAGGTTCAAGGCCATTTGGAGCTGCATGTCCTCATCCATATCGAGTGCTGCCGGGGGCTGGGCTGGCTGTAGGGATGTAAATGGAGTTGCAGTAAGTGCACAATTGATAGGAGAACCAGAACCAAAACATCTGCTTTCATATTCTCTTGCAATACATTCAATTCATGCAAGCCATTCCACAGGTTTCTAACCCAACCAATCAGAGTACAGGGGTTGGTCATTTTGCCCTTCTCTGAAAAGGGGGTTTTGGATTTCATTCTACTGGTCTAAGAGAGAAAAATAGAGCGGTCTTGGTTAGTGAAACAGAAGTATAGAACCATATCCCAATTCATCTTCCAAGGTATACTAAGTAAGCATTTCCACCTCAGTCTAGACTACATTAGTTGACTTCTGTTCAATTCCCTCGCCATCTACGTTGCTGCCATGGCTGTCGTTGGGCAGCCAGGAAAGGAAGGCGAGGCGGGGAGGAGTCAAACTGTTGTGCATGTTCACAAGTGTCATTTTTACTTAGTATACCTTTAATTTAACACTTTTCTCTTCGGGGGTGAGGTAGACCGTAGATGAAATCTGGAGAGGGGAGAAGGTGAGTAGGATGACATGCATTCAGCACGCTGAAGGACAAGACAACATGGTGGTGGGTTAGGTGTCTGTGACGTGACTATAAGGGGGGAGAGATGTTCCTTTTTGCCCCGGCATCCCTGTACCTTCTTAGCCTGCTCCTTGCTGAGGTTCATAGCAATCTGGAGCTGGGCCTGTTCATCAATGTCCACTGGTGGAGGTGGCTAGGGTCAAATGGAAGCAGGAAAGACTAAGACTAAGAATTTAACTTTCACACAATCCCTGGAGATCAATATAGGGGTTATTTTTGGCTGATTATTACACGTCAGACATGGTTTGATTGACATATAGTATCTCTCTAGTCAGTTTTGTTGCACACATTAACTAGCCTGCACAACAGAGTGATTAGTAAACCATTTGAAGCTGTGCAAGTCGGTGACTGGCAACACAGGTATCAAAACTACAGAACTCTGTTAACAAGACCAATGCCAAACTCACTCTAGTCCAATGTATTTTGTCTAGTAATAAACCAACTTGATTGAAAACACCTACATGTGCTTTCAAGGAGATTATTTTACAGTGTATCTCAATTGTATATGATTTCCGGAAGTCAACACATCTATGGATATTTATCCCCACAAAAAATAGTTTGTGGTATTGTTATTTTTTATTTGATTTATTATTATGTTTTATTATTTATTTATGTATAGGGTTATGCTCACAACCAGAACTAAGCAGGCCATTTTAGAAACATTCATCCATATTAATGAGCCACTGGCTACTGACTGGCCCATTTGAACGCTCCTACTGTCAGAGATAGGGGAAAGGGTGGGGGAGAGTGTGATGTGTCTCACTGGAAGAATATGTGAAGATGGTTTCTTATTCAAAGGTGTCCCTGTTGTTACATAGATCATGTTCACATCAAGTTCTCAGAATTAACCTGTGTGTATACCTCTATTTACAATGCACCCCAGCCTTTAAGACAATCCTTAGCGTGTCATTGGATGAGTCATCAGTCAGACATATCTCACCGGGGTCAAAGTTCACAGTCGCTGATGTACTGGAGAGGGCACCACGGGCACAGAGGACAAAGGCTTCCCTTGCACATGCAGACCACAGGAGCGGGCTACTAATGAGCAAATCAATGCCTACATCCTGTCTATCTTCTTACATTCAGGAGCTGACTGCTCACCGCTCCATTATTGATGATGTTTGTGCTTCCTGTGGAAGGTTCTGGGAAATGGAGGTCTCATTTGGGGGAGGCCTTCCCCTCCATTGGGGATACTGAGAGTGAGTGTCTGAGTGCAGGCGGGTTTACAGCGTCCTGTGTGTGTGAGTGTGTGTGTGTTGTCAGTAGTAAGGCTAGGAAGCTATTTCTAACTGCTATGAGGATAAGAGGGTGTTGGTTAATGTGTGTGTGTGTGTGTGTGTGTTTGAGCCAGAATATATGTGTGTGTGTGTTAGCCAGAGTATATATGTGTGTGTGTGTGTGAGCCAGAGTATATCTGTGTGTGTGTGTGTGTGAGCCAGAGTATATGTGTGTGTGTGTGTGTGCGTGTGAGCCAGAGTATATCTGTGTATGTGTGTGAGCCATTGTGTGTGTGTGTGTGTGTGTGTGCGTGTGAGCCAGAGTATATCTGTGTATGTGTGTGAGCCAGAGTGTGTGTGTGTGTGTGTGCGTGTGTGTGTGTGTCTCTCAGGGAGAGCTACCTTCTCACTCTCTTCGCGGCTCATGGCCAACGCCAGCTGCAGCTGCAGTTCCTCTTCCCCGCTGGTGTGCGGCCGAGCCTGCTCCAGGTCTGGAGCTAGACGGGGGGAGGAAGAAGAGGCTGAAGGAGAGAAGGCGGAGAAGAGTGGAGTGGGTGCCCATGGTAGCAACATCCACCAGGAGGGTGTTGAGAGAAACACTGTCGTTCCCTAACAAAAACCTAGCTCAGACTCATTTTAATGTTACTAAATTGTCAATGTTAATCGGGGCTAACCGGTAGAAGGGGCGCATGTTAAATTAACATGGAGAAATATTGCATCAGATTTGCCTATTAAATACTCATAATACACTCATGTAATATTTACTCCAAGTATGCTGACTCCCATACTTCCTATCTGACTTCCCATAATGCAATGCACACGTACTCAAACATGAATTACAGCACCGGAATACAGCCTAGCACCCTGAAAGGTTAACCAAACATTGGGAAACCACATACCTCTTTCAAAAGGAAACTCATTTTTTAGATCAGGACATTGGAAGGATCGGTGCCACTGGTTTTGCATGTCAATTCTGTTTTTTGATGCCCGTTGGTGCCGACCTTTGCTGGCACTGCTAAATGTTTGTCAAGCCTGCCTTCACAAGGAACAATGGCGCGCCTGTTTACAGATCTGGAAGTGGTGGAAGGGAAGAGGTAAGGAGGGTGGAGAGAAGCCCATCTTCTTGTCCAGGATTCAGGGTGGGTGAGGGTGATTGGCACTATGCCATTCTAGGTGCCAGGCAGATCTTCAGGGCTAATACGGTTAAAAGAGGATTGCATGGCATGCGCTATATGGATAGATCATTTCTGCTGCACTACCCATTATCAAAACCAGGCCTAGAATGTTCTCTGGCCTGCTGTCAACCTCCTGACCGCCACCTAAAAGTACCCATAAACTCATCCAAACTAGAGGCAAACTATTACCACTACACACAATCTCTAGAATGAGCTTTCCTTTCAAAACGGAAATCACAAAGTTAGACTCCCTGGCAATAATGTACCATGACCGTATGGCACTAATACACTGATAAAACTGTGGAACTGTGGACGTTCTGTTCCCAAAACCTCATAGGTATTTAATCAATTGAAAATAAAGTACTATTTTGGGCAGTGTGTTTAAAAACGTATGATTTCTCCTGTATATTGTTTTTTCTCAAACTTCCATAAAATTCCTAGTTAAATAAAAATACTTTAGCAAAGAGCAAAGTCAAATCATATTTTTAAATATTAAATCTAATTGACTAAACACACATGCTCCATTGATATTCTCACCAAAATGTCATCTGCCACGGCCACCCTTAAAATACATATTCTAGACACTAACATCTCAAGCATTATTCTAAAACTGCATTAATTTATGTAGCCTGGGAACAAACTGGTTTAAACATGTTAGATAACAATCTTGAGAAATATAAATGGTTTGGATATGTTTTGGATAAAATCTCAGTTATATCTTTAGTAATACATATATTAACCAGGGATGTTTACATGCCTAAAATATTAATTTGCCCCTCCTCCAATAACTAAGATTTGAAATGAGAGAGATGGCTCAAATTATAATTATTAATGAGGTAGTTACTGTACAATCCATTGCAGGTACAACGATACAGACAGCAATGTGTAAAACAATAACATGCTTTATACCAAAAAATGTTCAGGCCATTTTCCAGTCATCTCACAGACCTTGTTGCAAACATACTGTATCTCTCTCTCAAAAGCACTAAGCCCCACCCCTTCCCCAGACATCCTTGTTTTCATTCATTTGTGTTGCACATTTGTATTGAAATAATAGAGCAGCAGAATCTCGGTCAATAACAAATGCATCAACAACCCCATACACACATGCACTAGCATGCAAACACAGCCGGACCGGCTATGCAAACATAAACCTGAGAAGTTCAGATTTCAACACAGAGCGAGTGTGAAGTCATTCTCTGCTCAAGATGCAATTAATCCACTATATCTTTACATACAAAATTGTAGCTGCTTCTCTATTAATGTTATTAAAAATATTAGAGCATGTTCAATTTCTTTATTGCTATTTTGGTCAAGGGCATCTCCCAAACATGTAGCAAGTCCATTACTCATACAAGCAGGCAATAGAGGGGGATCTTGTTCAAAAATAGAATGTTAGGAATTTAGGAAAATCATGTGGAAAATGCACTGTACTATAAAACAGCAGCTGGGAGTCATTTAGGCAGGCTTCTGGTTAAAGACAGAAACTCTGAAAGGCCCCAGAGGTAACCAGCTACAGCACAAATAGCATTGTGACAGCTGCTTCCTCAAACCCACATTCCTGCTATTAGCTAGCACACATTGGTAGACCCAAAACAGTGCACAAACCACACAGGTGCCGAAGTATATGGTTACACACTGGTGGTTACAAAATAAAATCATCCAGGTGAAAAACTGAACTGTTACCCAGGCCATGGCCAGGGTAACAACACACATAACTGTCTCTTAACGAACAATTAACAATGGTACTTATAAAAACAAAGGCCGTAATCAGGGTTGCAACACCCACATTTACAAATGTCTCTTAAATGATATTAGGTTTACATGTTAAATGTTACAGTGTAACTGCACCCTAAATTGTGTTTTTTGTGCTATAAACTAAGTAATAGGATCTGTGACGAGACACATCAATGATGGTATAAAAATTTACAAAATTCCTGTTTTTATAAAAATCTACATTTTATGGGCTGAAAACAGAACTACCCGTCATATTCGTTAGCAAACATCAACCCAGGACCTGGCTGGTTTTCATTGGTACACTTGGCACGCTCATATGTCATCAAATTCAAATGTTAGCATTGATGGTAATGGGGGTCCCCGCTCAGCCCCTCCCCTCACTCAGCTCCTTAATGCATTTTTCAAAGTTGTAGCGTGGAGTCACGCTCAGAGCTGGGGTGCAATTACAGTTTAATTGTTGCAGTACACTCTACAGTAGCTGATGATATCATATTATGGGAGAAAGTCTTATATTAAGACATTAACAGCCATCAGATAGTAGGTCCATTATGTTAAACACTAAACTACAAGAAGGATTAAATACCATAACCTTTCAACACTTTCAAGAGGATCACATCAGTCTCATATTATCCCTAGTGGCACAGACCACTGCAGCTGCATAATAGCGAGTGCTCTGCCAAATCCTAAACACAGTGGCTGGTCTCAGTTTCATGCAAGCCTCTTCTCCTTTGTCAATGCAGTTTAGCTGATATGACTGTGAACAGGAGAATGAAAATAGTGCAGGTGTCCCACCGCAGTGGAACTGAAACGAACACGCGCTGTATGGATGAATAAATCCAGCGTTACACTTACTGAGGTCCAAATGTCCAACAGCTATAAGAAGGAACAATAGCGCCTGCATCAATGGGACAATTGTTGCCTTTTACTGCTGGTGACATCTGACTAAAACGCAAAACCTTTGGATGGGGAGAAAAACTACACACTAAGCCTGACCATAATAGTGTTCCACAAGTTGATGTCTGTCATCTGCTGTTCTTCTATGAGATATGATTAATACTGGCCTAGGTACTAGGCATATGTACGTCACATTATATGACATTCCTATGTACAGCTATTGAAGGAATGTGGCTTTAGTCAGGCTTATTTCAGGCACAAGTCCCCAAACACATGAAATGTAACCTGTTGTGTTTGCTTTGACAGTTAGCAATTACATGCATCGTCCACCACATAGTCGCGCTTACCGTTACAGTTGACAATTACTTACAGTGAAAAGAGGCTGGTGAGCCTCTAGACCTGCTGAACTCCTCGCCGTACAGAGATGCCATGCTAGGCTGGCTGGTGCAGCGGCCTGGGTACGGGGGTGGCATGGACCCGGACCCCATAGCGGCTCCCGCCATACGCTCCTTGGTCTTCATTGACGCCACCCTCTCGCGCTTCAGCTTCTCGTCATCCCGTATCAGAACAACCAACTGCTTGGCCTTTTCCCGGACGTTCACGCCTTGATCGCGTCCGTCCTTGTCCATGTACTGGAAGTCCCTGAGGGTCTGGATGGTGTAGATGTTCTCCTTGCACTGCTTGGCAACGCTTTCCGAGCCCGTCTTGATCAGGTAGTCGAGCAGGGTCAGCGCCTTATAGACGTGGCGCCAGTTCTTGCCGTGGTCGTTGAGCCGTTTCCAGATCATGCCCATGATCTCGGTGAAGGCGACGACATTGAAGGTCAAGTCGGAAATCTCGGACATGAGGGAGCTCGGCGGACCCCACGTGTCGTTGGAGGTGGCCTCTCGTACCTTGACCTCTGCCTCGGTGTAATTGTTGACCATGTTTTTCACCTGCCGGCGGAGCGACGAAGACTGGTGCATGATGGCAATATGGTGTTCCACAGGTGACAGGAGATGTTCTGTTTGTAATGGAAGTGATCTGGATAGACCAGCTTGGAGGATGAATCCACAGGAGTAAAGTTACAAAGTTGTCCACTTCTGAAACACTTCAGAGATGTCCATGAGGATCGTCCTGCTGGGAAGGAATGCACCAGTTAGGCGTGGTAGAGCGTCAATAAAACAAACTTTAACAAAACTGAAAATGGAATCCATGGTGTCTAGTAGTGCTTTTGGTATTATGTGCCTGTATTATGTCCGTCAGTTATATTGTAACATTGTTTTCCTACTAGGTATTTTAGTTGCTAAGGTAGGCACCTCACCACATCACAGCAGGGGGGAATGTAACACGTGGGCTCACTTTGAATCAACTTGAATGTGGCAAATACTGTGTGTGAACTGCGTGTACAGTATAGGCCACTGTTATGAAAACAATCACCTACCTTACCAAAGTGTCATTTCATAAAAACAAAGGTGTGCAATGCAATCATTATAGAGATGGGATTGTATATCTACAAGTTAACTTGTACTGGTTTTACAACAACCAGCTGTGTAACATGCTGTATGTTTTTCCTGGAGTGTTATCACAAAGAGGAGGAGCACCCACTCTGTTTTCAACATGATTACATGAGCAGAATTAATCTTAAATAATTGACAGCAATAAACAAACATTAGCTGACAAGCCAGTTAACTGTTACAGATAAAGCAATATTGCTTGCATTAAAGCAAGCAATATTTGTGTAGTATTGCAAGAAAGTCTTGCAATACTACACCATTAATTAGTGGAAATCGTGAAAACTATTTGCTTGACCTTGAACATTATTTGTACATTGCTTAGAAATAGATAGAAATGCCAATCGGTTAGTGAATGGTTGTGTACAGTATAGCCTATACACCCACATTAGTCCATGCATCCAACCTTTAAATCGGGAGAAAGTGTTTGTGGGACAGTTTTTACAAAAGGTGCAAGGTGGCATTATTCACCTGGTTGTTACTGATGTTAACTGTGCATAGTCTTTAGAATATACAATGCAATAAATTAATGAATGGATGCAAATATTAATTGTAACATAATAACATATAGCCTAACATCATTATTGCTAGATTTAAATAGAGAAAGTGGTTCAATGTTGCTTAAAGTAGACTGAATTGCCTGAATACTGCTGACGTATACGATATTCTTCCTATGATTTGTGGGACATCTTAGATGTGTTTATTATTGTTGCACTCACGCACAATTAGTGTGAAGATTTCACTATAACCTATAACATCATGTTGACCTCGACAATAAGGTCAGTAGGCTATTTCATTTTGTGACTGACTCATTGTCGAGGTTACAGATTATGGAAAATAAATAAAAGGCATTTTCACATTCTGTATATAGGCTATATAGCACAAAGTGTAGTTGTATGAGCCTGTAAATACTGGATGAAAGACATGAAAATCCAGATTAAGATAGTTTATGCATTAAATTGTGGTGAAATCCCCCCACAATTTAAGTAGCCTAATGCTATCTATGTATTTCATTAGCCCACATTCCTCAACAACACACAAAAACACACACACACACACACACGGCGCTCAAGGAGAGATTTTTAGGACGTCGAGTCGACACAATTTTGAACTTCTACATGAGTAGGCTGCCTTGATTAATCTCGTTCGTTCAATTCCATTTTTTACATATGATGGGCTACAATTTCGACCCAATAGGACACATGATCCCACATTTACACATTGCGTCAAATCAAATGGGATGATCGGCTAGGTGAACTGCGAGCCAGGACAAAAGCGCACCGTGACTCAGCTACAGTATGGTTCAAGTTTCATAGTTAAAGCCTAACTACTATACAACAAGAAGGCAACTTCCCAAATCACGTTAAGTTTACAACGTGTTGGACTACTGTAATTATTAGGCTACTTACCTTTGGCATTGCGACTCAAAACCGTCCCAACTTGGGGACGCTTTCGGTGGAAGAAACGCCTCCCCTCGACATCCTCCGCCGATTCCGATTACAACTATGTATTTAAAGCACAGTGAAAACTGCACTAAAAACACGTATTACAATTATTCAAGTATTTATTCGAGGACAGGTCCGATGTAAAAGTGTTTTGGTCATATCACAAAACATAATACTGGCGCGGGGCAAGTAGCAGATGACACAGCCTCCTGAACAGCACACAGCACAGTAAAATGGGACAGAACAGGAGTAGAGGGAGGGGAACTGAATGAACGCAGTGTAAGACTTAACTCATTCGTTGCTGGTTAGTTAGAGAAATGACGATATGATACTGGAATCAGACGCCCTATATGGTCTACTCCACCCAAGTGCCTAGTTGCTCAACATTAGCAAGCAGGGGAAAAAATTGACTAACAATAATAAGTTATTTTAAAAACATAGACTGTAGCTTTACAATTAAATTATTGTAGGCTATATACTTGTATACAATTATATTATTATTAGAATGTATTAGAGTTGTAAAAGGATATAGGCCTACAGTAGACTATAGCTCATTTATTAAAATGTGATATTTCAACTGCAGTGCTAGGCCTATTACCTATGCAATTTTAGCATATAGGGGTGTATATCGCCTCTATATGCATTGCAGAAGTCCATAAATATTTTCTTTTTTTGTCTTTACATGGGAAGGATAGAGGCATGTGTACATTTCCTCAAGTAAAATAAAGGAGCATTTATACAAACATATTTCTACTAAGTGGAATCTCGTGGTAAGTTGAGCGAGCAGGATATTCAAGAAATACCAGCTCCACCTTGAAGCAAAAAGGTCTTGGAGTCAACAATAGAGAAAATGGTAATAAACATGTTATCAAATGAACTGAAAATAAGTAAGTACAAAAGACAAGCAATGTGGCGTCACTGATCGATAAGGTGCAGCACATTTGAATTTCCTGAGTGAGACAATTGTTGCAACTGACCCCCCTCTTCCTCCCCGTATCATTATATCTTTGATTGTGTTCAGCACAGTATACTTCGCTTCAGGTCTCCACTCTCTGGGTGAGATATATATATTTATTTCACATGAAAACAGACTCCCGAACCTTCTTTGTTTGTTTCCCAACAAAGGCCTTATGATGTCATTGCAGGGGGCATGCAGGCGAGGTCTGGGGGGTGGGGTGGGGGGTGGCTTCAATAACACCCATAACACTTCCCTGCTGCACATAGAGAGGCAATGCTATTCCTGCGATAAAGGGGGCAGAATTTATTAGCGCATGTAGAATCTAGGCTGGGAGTTAAGTAATGAAGTACTGCGATGCTTATAAGTTTTTTTGGTTTTAATATGCCTTATACACACCAATGCCATATCCTGAGAAATACTGTTGACTTTGCTGCCCTCCAGTGGTTTTGTTATGTGGTGGTTTTATGAGTCAGAATATTAATCCATCCTTCCGGTTGAAATGTTTATTTTCCTGATTTAGAAAATTCCCAAATAACTTCAAATGCAGTGATTCACTGGGACTGTAAGGGTTATGTTAGGGTGAACATGTAATATTGTATGCTATATATATATATATAAGAGCATTTTAAACAAAGCTATTGCATATAAATATATTTTTAATATTTTAAAAGTGTGTACTTGTATCGAAAATGTCGCCCAACCCTGAGTGGATCTATGGCGTCAGTGGATCTAATCTTCAAATAACTGGCTATGTCAGCTATACTGTACTCTGACTGAGGAAGACTAGCGAGATATACAGCAACATACAGATGAGGGCCAGCTATTTGTCTTCAGTCCACCAGTAGTCCAGTAGAGGGCTTTGCACTCAACGCAACTCACAGTCGAAATCTACTCCAGATTTCAGATTGATTAATCCAAAATCCATATCTTTTTTAGCTCGTCATTTTTGTTATCACAAAATAATATGGTTGTTTTATTCTTAACATGCATCAGCAAAATATAGAACAATCCCCTATAAGAAACCAAAAGATCCAACCAGAGACCAACATCTGAAAATAATATTCCATTGATGCTTCCTGACTGTAAACAACTGTTTAAGCCTGCTAAATTAGAAATGCTTTAGTGCCATCACTGGCCATGTGCATCACCAGATACATGGTAGGCTACCTATAAACCGAAAACACACATTATCTTATATTCATGAGATGGTTTTACTATAGTAATCTATATTAAAAAAACACCAAGATACATGTACAAGATGTACAACAGTACATCTTCATTGCATATTCAGACTTTCTATCACAGTTTGAGAGGTCCGTAGCTGCCAGTGCATCTAAGAGTAGATCAGCAAAAGCTACATCATGTATAATATTGTCAATGGGCATGCTCCCCAGTATATGTGGTCACAGATAAACATGGTCCATACTCAGCATAACTATAACACCACCAGAGCAAGTGTGCGGTCATGTATAGTTCCTCGAGGAAGAAATACAGTGAGAACTTCCTTTTTTTACACTGGTGTATTATTGTCGAACAGTCTTCCGTTGGATGTCCAATGTGCACAGATGTGCAATATGATACAATAATGATACAATATAAATGACAAGTTAGGACTCTTTTATGGAACAGGGTAACATAATCATCTATCAATGTATTAACACATTTACCTGTTAAATCTATTTTTCATCCTAATGTTGTTGTTTTTTTTATGTTCTTTTTAGAAATGTATGTCATATCTTGTTCTTAACATCATGGGACCATGTTGGAAATAAATGTTTTTTACCTTAACATGTTATCCCTGGGATTTATAATTGTATTGCTGTTTTAATGTTGTGTCATAGAATCCAATAATAAAATAAATCAATCAATCAGTCCTTATCATAATGAAGTGCTCCTGACAGCACCGCACATCGCCTACTCCTCAGTATTGCAAAAGGAACTCTATCTCCATGACAATACTCTTCAACAGCATCAGGGCACATGCAGACAGCCCACGCTTGATGCGAGAGGTTTGCCACAATACTACTGCCTCTTTTCTACCATGTTTTTCATTCAGAGAAACCTTGGACAGGGAAAAAAGAATGGGAAATTATTTGAGAGGGTGCTATTTCTCCTCATAGGCCTTCGTTTTATATGACATTGTTACTATTCTCGAATGAAAGGACCAAGAAATCTGGTCCTTCTAGTTAGTTAGGGAGAGTTTTTAGCATTATGAGTCAGCCAATAGATTATGTGCCTGCCAGATGAGACAAGTTTTTTTTTCCCAAAGAAAATGTGCCCTCGTATACCCACCATGTTCCAGCTGCATTTCAGAGAAGGTACGAAAATAAACTAAGGCAAAAAATATACCACAAAAAGTATACCACAAAAAATATACCACAAAGTTCAATTCAAAAGTTATTGTGCAAATTCATGTGACTGATGCCCTGGCAATGACCTACTTTATAATCTGTCTGATACTGATGATGACTAGAGGCTGAGGAAGTTAGAATAATATCAATGTAACATATTCTGATTCATAGAGCACAATATGAGCTGCAGTATGAACCACAGAACCACACAACCAGGTTTGTCATGCAGTGAATAACGAAATGCATGTATGTTATATAACGGTTTCATAGACAGAAGTCCCTTCTGTACATGTAAGTAATTTCCTAAAATAGGTTTTGAAATGATTTCACACATAAATAATTTAATGCCATAAAATACCAAATCGGTGAATTGCATACAGCTAGGCTAGTGACAGAGTGCAGTGTCCATGACAACAGGGAAAGGAAGATTCAATTATTTGGCCTCTCATTAGACACATATGAAGAAATGTGTCTTATATAAAAACAGGAAATAACATATATGTTGCAATTAATGTTGTTATTTAGTGCAGTGATTATGTATCATCTTTGTCTAGAACATCATCATGCTTACACAATATGCTTGTGTGACGGAGATAGTCTGTTCCCCTCGGGGAATCGAACCCGATCTCCCACGCAGAGAGCGGACGCTCCAAGGCCAAAAACCCACGGGCCCTGGCCTGCGCCGCCAGAGCGTCCTATGAGGTGTCGGAGAGTGAAGATTAACACCGCACCTGCTGGCCACCGTTACACTTGCTTGTATCATGCCACTTAAAATAAGTATTTATATTTTACACTACAACGCATCTCTCCATATCGACAGCTAATCCATTTGGTTCGTGTTCTCATAATGCTATAAAAGGAGAGCAAGATGCGTCTCTGTGACGCAGTACCTGCGCGTGTTGTGGGCGTAGCCTATAAACTGCAATCACCGTACCGGTGCACTCTCTCATCTTACGCATAGGGAGGCAACTCAAAATATCCTCTCACGATCTTCTCGCTGCAGGGACATGCTACGGAGACCATGGAGATGATGAACATTACTAAGTTGTTCCTTCCTGTTGATGGAGCCTCTCAAATGCTCAGCTCTGGACATTACCAATTACGCGTGGCAAGTAGAGAAAGAATCCCTCCTCAACTAAATCTGTGCCGTAAATCATCTCCCAGTCCGAATAGGCACGTCCAGGGAAAAGTGTCTAGTGTCAAGGTGTCCAATATACCAAAAGCAGGAATGGGAATCATAAAAACTGCGAGAGAGCGCTGGAGGCCACAGGACAAAAAAGACAGCAGTTCATCAAGCCCATGTAATCGCCATCCATCATCTGATGAACTCCAGAAGATGTCCAGTGGTCTTCCAACAAAGCTGGAGCCCGGAGTGATTCCTCATGCTTTGAGTCTGGCAAAATCAAGGAACTCTCGCCGAATAGTTGTGCTTGGCGCACCCAAAGTGGGCAAAACTAATATTCTGCTAAGATTCTTATGTCAAGAATTCCACGAGCTGTATGAACCAACAGCCGAAGACTTCTACAGAAAGCTGTACCACATACGAGGCGAAACATACCAGATTGACATTCTCGACGCATCTATGGAAAGGAACTTCCCGGCTAAAAGGAGATTATCCATATTGACAGGTAAGGAGTGGACACATTTGGACACATAGTGGTAGGTTTTTTGATTCGAGAGAAAAAAAAGGCGAATGCATTATCTAAAATAGACTATTTCTTGTTTTCAACAGGAGACATTTTCCTGCTAGTATTCGGTGTGGACGACAGAGAATCATTCAATGACGTCTGTGAACTTCACAAGGAGATCATCTTGGCCAAGACTAAATTGATGAAATTAAAGGACAGTGTGAACGTGCCAATTGTAATATGTGGAAACAAAGTAGATCTGGACGCACACAGGGTAGTTAGTCGATCAGAAATGAATGAAATCCTCGGTAAGGATGATGTATTCGAAACCTCAGCCAAAAAGGGCACAGGGCTGGATGACATGTTTAGAGCGCTGGTCACACTTGGCGGATTGCCGAATGAAACGAGTCCGTCAAAGCACCAGACAGTATCTAACCTCACTTTTCAGTTACTATGCGCCGCTAAGAGAGACTGGAGTGGGAGTCGTGAGCTCGCAATTGGCGCGCCGTGCGCTGCTGTGTATCCTCTCGCACGACGACCAAGCTTCAACAGCGACCTACAGCAAGTGCTTGGATCAAGCACCAAACACAATAAACCAGAGAAGTGTCATATTCAATGAATTATAATCTTCTCAAAAACACCTTGTAGTAGTATGCTACAATGTTTATGTATGGAGTCATACTCTGTTGCATCTGGCTGGACCAATGCATTATAACTGTTTGGCATTTTATGTCAAAATGTTTTGTTACATTAAATTAAAAATGAATAAAATATGTAGTCTGAATTTATGAAGTCTACATTTTAATTTGTTATGCTATGATCTGATATATTCTTCTGAAAGAAATTCGTGAAGCAGTCCCCTTTGAAATATAAAAGGATAACATTATGGAGACAGAATTAGCATTAAACTGCTTTTTTATAAAAATGTTTTAAAGGCATGTGCCTGTCAACCTTAAATGTTTTTTTGTTTTTGTTTTTTTTGCTGTAAATACAAAGACTGCACTTTTTGTCTTGATAGATCAATGCTTCTTTTATCTCTCTACTCTCTAAAAAAAAAAAAAATTATAAATGAATCCTGTTCTGATCTTAGTTTGCATAAGGCACTTTATTATTCAGGCCACTAGGCACTTTGTTAGATGATTTAATTAGATATTGACATGGTAGTATCTAAACATGATGACAGAATGCCGTAACTATTTTGATATACTTTTGGTTGCTTACAATTGCTGGTGGATGACAGCCCAACTATTGACAAATAAACTACATGTAAGTCGCTCTAGATAAAAGTGTCTGCCAAATGTCGTAAATGTAAATAAGGTGAAAATGAGGTTACTAATTTCTTACTAAGGTCCAGTCAATCAAAAAGTAGTGTTAGAAAGCAACCGTACTTAAACATAGATACAGCTTGAAATCCAGGTAATTGGGAACACAAGTGCAGGAAAGATTAGAATAAATGTATTTTTCAATACTAAACACATATTACAGCAAAAACACAGTCAATATATTCTGATCTCCGGTTAAATGTACGTGCCAGCTTTTTGGAGCATGCACATCCAGAGATTATATGGGTCAAAAAATATAAAGCCTTAAATGTTTATTATTCATCAATACAATTATTGTATATAAAACACACACACACACACACACACACACACACACACACACACACACACACACACACACAGTACAGCCGCAGAATAAATTAAGAGATCACTGCAGCAGTTTACCAGATTTTCACTACGAACTGTATACATATATTTTTACTTACATGTGATATATGTATTTTAAATGTATAATCTATTTTTGTTTGAATTTGTACTTTTACGGTAAATTATACTATTACATTTAAAGAATGTGCAGTGGTCTCTTAATTTTGTTCCGCACCTGCTTAAACACGCATGTATGTGTGTATATAATATATACATACATGTACAGTATGTATGTAGCCTATACATACACATGTATATACAGCGACCTGTACATTACAACACAATACACGAGACCACATCTTCATGTATCACAAGTACACACACATCTTCAGTATTACACACAAGGACAGCACACACCAACATTCATTGTCAGTGTGCAAACAGCCAGGGTACACTCAGCAGTGGGCATAAAGGCTCAAGTGAAGGTTAGGTATCTATTCACAGTGAATGTAAGAAACTCATTACCTCAGCTGAATACAGTACAGAGCAGTCCAGATGAATAGACAATAGCTAGGTTGTATACAGTTAGAGTTAACTAAACAGAACTCTAAAAAAAACAAATGGTACAGACAAAAACATTTCTATTGCTGGCTATCACCCACAAACTCGTGTTCCCTGTGGAGGACTTGGTGTTCCAGTACCAATAACAGGGTTGGCAGTATGCTATCAAGTAAGGCCAGCCCCTCCCATGAGCAGCGGAGACCCCTAAAACATAACAGGACAAAATGTGATCTTACTTTTGATAAATAGATTGATCTGTACAACATAGGGGACAATTAAAAAAACTTTGCAATTTGTTCATCGGTTACCGGTACCTCTCATCGAGAATAAGATGTCCATTACGTATCAACTCTTGGACGTCAATCGATGTGCCGAAGACTCTGTAAAGATCTGCTTCAGTGCTGAACATCTGCCAGTGCTGTTGAGAAAGCACCAATAGAAAATAGTTAGGTGTACTCAATACAGGCTAAATTAATCAGCTACTGTATATTAACCATTAATGAATAATTAGGCTGACTTCTTCCCAGAAACACATAGTAAATACATTCATGCACTATGTTGAGTGTGATGGTGTTGATTTTGAAAAGTATTTGTCAATCTAGGATATTATGATGTCAATATATGCTTAAAGAACAGCACACAGCAACCATAAGTGAGAGATGACCCAAGCAACCAGGTATCAGCTGGTTAACAGCCGATTTAGCTCAGGAAAAAACTCTAAAGCAGGCACTCGTAAAGCCAAATTCCTGGCTTCAAAATGTTTGTTTAAACACCTAAGGGTGACTGACAACACAATCCAAGTTTTTTTTAATAAAATTGGTCTAAAGTATGTCCCCAATTTCTAAAGTTCACATTTCATACAGAAGACCATCGGAATCCGCTACATCAAGTATCTGATGCATCTGCCTTTGTCACCATCCTTTTGTGTGTATAAATGTGTGTGTTGTGGCTCACCTGGTGAGTAATGCCATCCACCATTCTCAGTCCCATCACCAACACCTCCTCCAGTCTGCACACACACACACACTTCATCAGAGAACATCGCACAACAGGTTCTCAATGTGCTGTGACAATGCCAGATGAACAAGAACAGCCATCTGTATTGAAAGGCCTGCAGTGATTGCTTTGAGAGTGGAATTCTTAAAAAGGGACTTGATATTAATTCAATCAAAGCACCGTAAATAAAATGTGATTGTTCAAAAACCATCCCCAACTCACAGCCCAAGGTGGCTCAGAGGAACGCGCCTTCGTGTCCCGTGTCCTCTCTTCTGGACTTCTTTGATCCAGATATCAGGCTCCAGGGTCTGGGTTCGCGCCTCTCGAACAACACCTCCCTCCCCCAGGGGAATGAAGCGCCCGTGGGCCCCTGTCGCAAAACCAGGCTGTTTATTCATCAACGTCACTGGTATGACTAACATATATCTATAAAAATAATCTTAAGTCTTACCCGGGCCCACTCCAAGGTATTGTCTTCCCTTCCAATAACTTATGTTGTGATGACTCACTGCATTCTATGCCAGACGCCGGAATGTGACATTTAATGTTATATATATATATATATGCACACACATACACATTTTATGTTCTTACAGAACTTACATGCCGTGCAAAGTTTGACACCTCGTACTGCAGAAACTCCTGCTCATGCAGAATCCTCCTGGCTGACTGGTACATAGATGCCATGACGTTATCGGCAGGCATAGTCAGCTCTCCCTGTTGGACCTGCTTGAACAGCCGGGTGCCTCTCTCTAGGGTCAGCTGGTACAGAGACACGTGGTGGTCACATAGCGTCAGCAGTTCAGACAACTCCCTCTCCCAAGCCTCCAGACTCTGCCCGGGCCGGCCAAATATGACGTCCACTGACACCCTCCCGGGGCACAGCCTCTGAGCCTCCGCAACCGTCTTCAAGGCCTGCTGGGCATTGTGGTCTCTCCCTAGCATTGCCAGGTCTTTGTCCCGCAAACACTGTTGTGATTCAAAAATATTACAACTGAAGAATGTGGAATAAATATGACTGTTGTTATTGTTGAGGTATTCAGAGGTATTCACCTGTACACCAATGGATAAACGGTTTACCCCAGCGTGGCAAAAGTCAGTTAAACTAGACTTTCCTTCGTGGGTAGGGTTTACCTCAAGTGTAACCTCAGCCTTGTCTGAAAGATCTGTGTGTTTGGAAACAGTATCTAGGACTGCAGCAATGGTTGAGGGGAGGGCTAAACTCGGGGTACCCCCTCCAAAAAATACAGAGGTGATACTGCAAAGAGGTAGAAACAGTGGTTAATGCTACGTTTTGAACATGCCATTGTGAAGTGAACAGAGATTAGTTTTATGAATGATGACCATACCTTAATATCTGACTCATTCGTAACAGTGTCTCAGTTTCCCGTACAAGACACTCGGTCATTATGTTGTTGTCGGCTCGGGAAATGTACTTATTAAAGTTGCAGTATGAGCACCTTCTCAGGCAGTATGGCCACTGTGGATGAATTGGCAAACAGGTCGAATTCGTAGATGTCTGCATGTGAACGGGTTTGCATCCTCATTCATTGTTTTGAGTGGAATATGGCAAACGTGCCAACTTACGTGCACGTAGAGCGACGCCTTATCACGTTTGGATGAGACAGTGAATCCCGTCGTTGCTCCGAGTCCTTCAACAGTTTGAACATAAGAGGAGCACCAACGAGCGTTACTGGCAGAACGGGTACAAGCTCTACGAAAAGTGTGTATGATCATTCTGGTAATTTACGCAAGATACGAATATTATAAATGACTAAAACATACATTTCAGAGTTAAAGTCCTTCGTTGCGTTTTATAGAGAGATCTAGGCTGCACAGGTCATATGCTCATATGCAATCAACAAAAGAGCGACATTCAAAGTAGACGCAGCCGCGCTGGCCTAACCTACATAACGCAAAACATAAAAGTTGATTATTTAACAATCATGCGTATTATGACGCTAAAAACAAAGAGGAAGAAAAATAATGTCACTTCCTCTTTGTGAATTGCAGATTTTGACCACAGGGGGGTGCTGTTTTATTCGTATTAGTTTAACTAAGTTTAACTGAGTCGAAATTGCTACAATTAACTTTTGTAATGTAGTCACTGTCTAATAATGAAGGGTATATGTATTTAACCTCAATATTATATAATTTCAATATCCGTCCTTACAGCCTGGAATTATTGGCCTCTTAGGGTAATACGACGTATTGAGTATGTATTACAGTAAATGTGTGCCCTTATTAACATCAAAATCGAAAAAGTATTATTTATTTAGCTAATCCAATGCACTTCTGATTGGTGTCACAGTCAAATTCAAGTATCTTCCAATTCAACTTCTGGAAATTAATGATGAAATCCTATAAAACTATAATTGAGCATGCTAGATTTCTATCCATGTCATGTTATCAAATTTGTAAAGGCCTTAGATCGACACCGCAACGCTGCTTTACATGAACATTCCGGCATTTAGAACCATGAAAAGCAGCATTCATGAACAGCTCCATCAACATTGGTAATGGTAACAAAGAAAACATTCTATAGCTGCTCTCACAATTGCGCTCACAGCAATTTATAAAATGTGGTGAGGCATCTTCTAGTTGTTATGAAATTCATGTAGATTTTTGTTAGAGAGGTCAATATGCTGTTTCAATATGCTTCCACCCCTCAGGATATTTTCCATACAACCAATTCAAATGTAGCCTATCACCCAGTCAACAGAAAGAAGTGTAGAATGAGGGAGGGAAGAGATACACAGAGAGAGAGAGAGAGAGAGAGAGAGAGAGAGAGAGAGAGAGAGAGAGAGAGTTGGAGACGATTTTGTATTTAAGTACATGTACGTTTTAAATTGACCATGTGTGTAGGCAAACAGCTGTGAATTAATGTGCTGCAAATCTGGGACAGATAAGATGGGATAGCAGAAAATATTTATGTGAAAGAGTTTTGTGATATTAATAACTACATTTTCTGTTGAGAAATTAGATAAACATACAGTGTGTTTGGTGGTGAATGCACCTTGACTTTCTACATTTGTTTTTGTAATTTATTTCATTAATAAAACTGAGCTTTTATTATTTCATAGCACCTGAGAATCTGATGATAACGGTGGTTGGTAGCAGTGGAACATCTCAATTCCTGCTTTCCAACTATATCCTTGGAAGGAAAGTGTTTTCCAAGGAAGTCACCAGTATTTATGCGGTAGCACAGAATATAGGGGAGCTGGCTGGGAGAAGATGGCTGTGGTCAATTGCCCCAATATACTGTATATGAGAAAGATATACAGTATCTCACTCAAGGCAAGAGGAAGATGGAACTTTGAAGATCCAGGTGCTCTCCAGCTCCAGGTCCTCACATCCTGCTTGACTCGACTGGTAGAGTATCTCCCAAAATGACATGAGGACAACTAAGCTGAAGCAATTTAGCAAAAACTGCCTACGTCCTCCTGGCGTATGAAGTACAACCGCGTACCTGAGAGAGTCGATCGAGAAGTTTGGAGGATGTTTCTTCACGTTTTCAGCAAGAACGGGAGAGACAGCAGCCGAGACAAGGAGCTCTCACAGAAGATGAAGTGAATGGTGGGAGGTTCTTCAGCAGCAGAACTTTCCAGAGGGCAGAAGCTCAAGTACTGAAACAACTCCTGCGTTGACTCAGAGATCCGAGCCAAGGCGGAGATGGACAAGGGTTGCATCAGAACGTCCATGGCTAAGAGACTGGGGGTGGGTGTTGTTGCGGGAGGCTCTGCCCAGGTAATGGCCATACAGCACGCAGAACAGAGTGGGACCTTCTTACCGAGTGAACTTCAACTCTTTCATCAATCACTTTTTCACATCCACTCATTCATGAAATTGAGTCAGAAAATGTGGTTTGTTCTTTCTAACTTTGCCTTACTACCCAATCAAGCTGGGGCACTTGAAACATTACAATGAGCATGGTTGAAAAGGATTTTAATTATGTTACATATACTATTTTAGGAAAGTATTGAATAAAGTACAGTTATATTGCGGTCTATGTCACACATTTAATGACAATGGTGTTTTAAACTCAAATAAATCAGTGTTTGGTTTTGTTGTTCACGTCATTAAGCTCCACCTCGACACCATTTCCTGGTGTGTTGCTCTTTCATAGGTTACTCTGATAAAGACTATTGGGTGGAGTCAAAACCAAGTCAACCAGTTTATATATCACTGGCTACTACCCAGAGGAGTTCTTTACACCTGTGTTGTAATTTATGTTCTGTCTTGGACTTGGAACGAATAGGCAGCAGAGAAAATACTGACTGTTTAGTAACATTTGAGAACTGAGGTAAGGCCAAATATATATTGAGCTGAGCTTTACTCAACATATTTAGGAAAAGGTAATACCTTTCTAATAAGCAGAATGGCGAATGTATCCTATATTTTATGACGTTATGCTGTATGCTCACTGCTTTGTTGTATCGATATACTTGTTTATTGTTGTTAAAGTAAAAAGAGATATGCCATGGATACTAGACATGTACCTCCTATTAGGCAAAGCAGAATACCTGCTCTACTACATACTTGCGATTGTCTGTGTAATTTGATTACCATGTCATTCCTTGGAACATTATAATAAACAAAGGTTTATCCCATACAAAGTCAGTCAATTACATAATCAAATAATAAATAACCATTACACAGATAATGAACGTACAGAGTCATTACATAACTTGAGGTGAAACGTTCTGATTTCTAAGGCCAAGGACAGCCTCTGGGCTCTTTTATGCTGAAAGGCTAAAGCACAATACTAACTAGACTATATTCAAAGAGATAAGCAGTTACATAAGACAAATGTTGAAAATGATTAATATTCCTTAGCTTTGTAATATCTCACATTTCTTAACAATACTGTATGTAGGCCTACAAATATTTTTAATTTTATTCTAGATGAAAAAGTGATATTCTTTATATTTTCCTAAAACCTTTTTACGAATACTTTACACACTTCCACATTTCCTCTTTAGTTTACCTTGAAAGTATTTGCAATGTACTGTTTAAACAGTAAATATCCAGTGAGAGCTTTCACTATGTCTAGGCCTAAAAATAGACCTATTTTTCCGGTTTCTCTTTCTAAAAGTCCTTCCATACAGAGTATGGCCTCGACCATCAGCCTCATCCCAGAGAAGCACTTCCTGTGCTCTCTGTGTAGGGACATATTCACTAGCCCTATCACCCTACCATGTGGCCACAGTTTCTGCAAAGCATGTATCTGCCAGTACTGGAGCCAGCACCATTCATGCTGCTGCCCGCACTGCAAAAGATTATTCAGCACCAGGCCCGACATCAACGTCAACCGCATTCTCTCTGACGTGTCTGAGAACTACAGGAAGTGTAGACCGCAGACATCTGTAGAAGAGATGGTACTGTACTTATATTGTTTACTTATTGCTAATGTAGATATTTACTTGGTATTTATATTTCCCCTCCATCTTTTGAACCTTTACAGGTCATAGATGTGGGTCAAATGATTTTGGAGAGAGTGCAAAAGATAGAAAGGTTAAGAGATGTACTCCAGATCCAAAAGGTGTGTAGAACCGCCGTCATAAAAAAACAAACAAAATGCATTTTTTAAGTTCAAACATTGTTAGATTATTTGAGAAAATGATGGTAACATTGATGGTGCCAAATCAGAACTCTTGTCTTAGGGAGGTGCGTGAGAGCCACAGAGTGTTCTCTGCACTGGTGAACACCATAGAGAAGAGCCACAAAGCCGTAGTCACCACTATTGAGGAGAAGCAGAGGGAGGAGGAGAAGAAAGCGGAGGCCATCATTAAGGAGCTTGAACAGGAGATCAAGCAGCTGAAGCGGCAGAACGCCGGCTTCAAAGGTTCTCAGTTCCATCTCGACTGTGAGGATAGCATTGACGAGGAGCTCGCCACGTTGGTAAGCAGCTGAGTCATTCACTGGAAACAACAAGCCCCAGTAGTATTGCTGCTATAACTCTAGTGTATTTCCCATCCAGAACGTCACTTCTTCTGACATTAAAGATTGGTCCAAGGTTACAATGGAACCTGATCTTTGTCTGGGGATTGCCAGGAGGGCATTGTCAGACATGATGGATAAAATAAGAGCAGAGGTTAACAGGCTTTCAAAAAATGGTGAGCCACACAGATATGTGTAACACAATACCGATTAAATCCATTATTTTGTATGTTGTTGTGTTATATGTACAATCATTGAAGTTGTATTTGCTTACCTTTTAGAGCTTAAGAGAATCCAGAGACATGCAGGTGTGTATTTATGCACCTAGTCATTTTCATTTGTGAATATCAGTCAGCATTAGCCTGAGGTTGATCATCTCTCTCTCCCGCGTGTTAGTGGAGGTCAACCTGAGTTCCAAGACAGCCCACCCTGTCCTGGCCATCTCAGAGGACAGGAAACAGGTGAGACACACGGACAAGGTACAGGAGGTGCCAGACCACCCCAAGAGGTTTGACCGCGTAGCAAACATCCTCGCCAGAGAGAGCTTCAGCGGAGGGAAGCACTATTGGGAGGTGGAAGTCGGAGACAAGATTGAGTATAACCTGGGCGTGGTCAAGCAGACAATAAACAGGAAGGGCAAGTTCACCGTTTGCCCATCCAACGGTTTTTGGACGCTAAGCTTGACGACCAGAGGCCAGTATGTCGCCAACACATCTCCTGTGACCCACCTGGCATTAGATGAGAATCCCACGAAGGTGGGCGTGTTTCTGGATTACACGGAAGGCCGCGTGTCCTTCTACTCGGTGGAGACCGGGGTCCACATGCACACCTTCACGGATACCTTCAATGACAGATTGCATCCGTTCTTTAGCCCTGGTCGTGTTTATGGAGGAAAAAATGCTGCTCCCCTCATCATCACCTCAAACGTCTGTAACATCTAACTATCTGTATAGCGTACATACTATTATACTGTATAATCTCCATGGATACTGTAGTTATCTTGTTAATGGAATTTCTAGAATCAATACTGCACAATAAGGGTGATAATTACTTATATCTTAACCCTTACATGCTTGTATTACTATACATAATGTTTTTGATTATGAAAGGTCTTTCATTATACTTTCATTGTACACAAGCACAAAAACATGCCTCCAACAGCATAAATCACTGCCCCCGTCCTCTTGAGAATGAAAATGTCATTGGAACCCTTTAAAAGACTAAACAGGGAGTTGAAAAGCCCAAATAAAAGGAACAGGAGAGTTATTATGAAGATCAAAAACCGAGAAGAGAATGTGTTGGGTTGAATGGATGGCGGGGGGAGCAGAATGAGACTGAGGTGGACTAGTTGTAGGGAGGGGGCCGTGGCAGAACAGCGGGGTATTGTGCCCGTACGCCAGGCACTGGGAGACACACTCGGACACATTCACACAAACTGACACGGGCGTGCACACGAGCGCGTGCTTCTGCCCACTGCCTCACAGGCCTCCTCTGGCATCTGGGAGGGCAGCCTCCACTCCCGTCCAGCCCTGGGTGTCAACGCTGGTCGGCTCTTTCTACTTCAGCCCATCACCTGACCCACAGAGAGAAACCCTAGAGCCACTTCTCTCCAGCATTCCTGTCACTGACGTCTCAGGGTCACTGTCGACCAAGTATTCACTGCTGACCTGCCACCAGAGTATGGATTAACTAGCCTGTGGACCATTTCTACACAGAGTGCAACATGTGTCCATTGAGGTAAAAGCCACGCTGCTTTTATTTATATTTTTGGGTCTAAATTGTCAAAGATTGGTGAAAATGAACTGACCAAAAATACAGATGATGAGATGTGAACCTTTACTTCAATTAAAAGTCATGGTGAACTTGTGTTCAATTTGAAAGAACACAATGATAACCTTGTTATATTTTGATGTTTTAGTATAGGCTACTGTACAAATGCTACTCTCATTATAATTACCATATATAACAATATAATGTCAGAAATATTTTAATGTTAATGCATAAATCTTGATTTAAAATGTATCATTATAATTAATAGTCAACAGTCATTTTCAATCAATGTCCTCTAGACTCTTTCAAGAGGGCTCATTTAGAACATCAGATTTTCAGTGGCAAAGGCAATGAGAGTTATTGCAAATGATGTACTAAATACAATCTAAAAACAATATTTTCAGGTGGGGACATCTGGGATTTCAATCATTATTATTATAATGAGAGACGTCTTGAGTCACAATAATTGTAAAAGATGGACGTTGAGAGCTGTAAAAATAGATGATATGTGTCCTTCTGGCCCACTTTAGATCCATGAAAGCTGCTTGTGTTCAGGATCTCCTCATGTTTTTCTGAGATAATCACTCGCTCGGCAAGGCGTAGTTCAACACCCACATTTGTGTCAAAGAAAGCCATTCTCTCTGGTGCTCAGTGGAATCCACTCACCATGGGTCTTGAAGCCAAATATTTATGATAAATATATGCTACATGCAACTTTTTACATGTTCAGAGTAAGACTCTATACAGACTTATATAAAAGAAAAATAATGTGAAAAATAATCTTACTATTTGGGGGGAATGAAATAAATTATGGTAATAATGCATTTGTTTTTGTTTTTCAGTACACCTGCCTCAGTCTGCCTTGAAGCTGAGCTCAACATCCTTTAGTCGAAGACCAAGGGTCCTTGAGGATCATATTTCCAGTTGTTTAGATTGTTTTGGGACTGTAAAGCCTTCTGCAAAAAATATAAAAGATTTTAGAAGCTGACGTTAACATTTATTGGAAGGAATCACTAAAAACCCCTCATATCCAGACCACTTTGACAAATCACGTCTCTCATTGGGACTCTAAGGCCTTGAGCAAAACATACTGATATCGTATATCAAAGACAATTTAATTAGATTCTACCTTTTGCCATGGCAACAACAGGCATGCAGTTGCTAGGCCTAATCCTTTCCCTCGTGGGCTGGGTTGGCGGGGCAATAGTATGTGCCATTCCCCTGTGGCGTGTCACTGCCTTCATTGGTAACAACATAGTGACGGCTCAGATCATCTGGGAGGGCCTGTGGATGACGTG
>JAODUH010076320.1:0-15828 GCA_027564835.1 Typhlichthys subterraneus
TGCCTGTGTCAGCAGGAGTAGACACGCCCCCTAGCCACCACTAACCCCTCAGCAGTGCAGGATCCTCACAAAACCATTTCTGGCATGTCAGGTTAACACCACACCATACAGTACAACCATAAGGTTAACATTTACTGAACTATCCACAATGGAGCATCAATCTCAGCCACACAAATTTTGATAAACAACCTAAATGTCCCAACCCATGTTGTCAAACAACATAAATGAACCTTACTACAATTTGAACTTATGAATTTAACTGATGAATCGACGATTTCACATTGTGGTTAGTTATGATAGTATGCTGACACAAACGGTATAATTTGTGTCACCAGAGCTGAATAAAATATAAATTACAAACAAAAAGTCTAATATCATAAACATTTATTTTTTTAAATATAATTCATACATATATACACACACATACATATATACACACACACACACACACAGGCTAAAGGTCCTCTGAATATTTTTTTAGGTTGCAGTTACACCTCAATAAATAATAATAAAACAAATGTAGGCTTGAACTATTTAAATGTGTGTGTAATTAATCCATGATATATTAGTTTCTCTTTGTCCATTTAATTATTTAAATTACTTAACTTTTCCACAATATTATAATTTATTGAAATGGTTCTGTATAAGCTTGATTATGTACCTTCAAATTTCAATATCAGCTTCTTCTCAAGTGTTGTTTTATAATTCTATGTAAACGTGAGAGACCATTACAAATATAGAACATATGTTATATTCCATAATTTAATCACACATATAGTAGGCCTACAGAAAGACCATTATTTATATCCAGGTTGAAATGCCTGGTCAAACTCATATTACCTCACTGTCTCTACAGTGCTTGGCAATGTTAAAAGTAAGACATAATATTTACAATAATTAATACAAAAAATATTAGTAGACATAAAAAGGTATAGCTCACACAATATATAAATAGGCTATTTGGTAGTTCTTAGAATGCAACACCTTGGAATAGTCTAAAAAATAACAATGGCACTGAAAAAGCACCTGTTGAGGTACTAACATCTGTATGTGTGTTACTATCCACACATGTTGCCCTTGACGATATATAAAGAAACTCAGGTCTAATTTTATTTATTTATTTTAATTTTATATTCCATTACCAAGTTGGTTTCTCAGCTGACATGGAAATCTGTACACTTGCTATAGCATTCACTCACTTGGTTACTAGGACAATTATTATAATTATATGGGATTAAGACAAATTAAGTAAAAGAGTAGTTCTCTTTTATAACTTTTCTCCATACTCATCAGGTATGTAGCAGCAGGTAAATTAGTATAAAGACAGAACAGGCAGGAGACAATGAGTCAGTAGGGGCAGTAAGAAGTAGAGCGGTTGTGTTTTGCGTTACCACGTATGGCTCTCAAGGAAGGTAGTGAGGTTCTCCTTGCTGCTCCTACTATTTCATTTTCACTCAAAACTCCTCGGGCACAGGAGCTCCTAGGGCTTGCGTTTAAAATAGGCCTCCACTGCAGAAAGGGCAAAAGAGAAAACGTCACTTGTCACTTGTCAGTTTTGCTAAAGTGCCCACTGCCCACAATGACTCCCACTGCTGCAGCTCAATAAACACATTACTATAGGGCCCTATGTGGCTGGCGTGGGATGTGTAGAGCAGTGTGAGCCTAAAGCTACAGGGCCAAGTAGAAAGGAGAGTGACGGACAAACATTTGGAGCTGGCATTAATGTTTTTTGTCATGCTGGTTTCAGCCACAAAGTTAATTCCGGGCATGGTGTCCTGTTAAAAATGTGTTTACCTGCGTACTCTTGGGGCTGCATCGGACGGTCAGCCACGATCTGAAACATCGCCATCCAGTCTCTCTGGTCCTCTTCGGTCTCGCAGGCAAACAGGAACTTTCTGTCTGGCGTTACTATGGTGATTCCAAACTGCCAGTGGTAACCCTGAGTGGACGAGGGGAGACCAGGCAGTATAACGTAGCCGTTTTCCTTACTGCCGACAAACACTTCGCCTCGTGCATACGCGTCCTAGAAGAGAGCAACAACTGTGAAGGGTTTCTTAAGGAAATGTGTACTCATTGTTTTAAACTAAACACACAATAGTGAAATTCTACAGATAATAGTCCCAGTTAAGGCATATACAGTTATTGTATATGCCTTAACCTCTAAATAAAGAAAGAAAGTGTACAGCACTATCTGTCGACAACACAGTGTATCTACACTAGAGCTGTTCATTAGATTTTGAATACCAGAGGATCCTTAAAGTACATCAGCCTCCGTTCATCCAAAGTGAACCACCTCTTTTTGAATCCCTCAGTGTGCTATCGGAAAGAAAAGGCACAGAAATATTTAGGGCCCGGAAATGCTGCAATACAAGACAATGCCACCACAAGTAATGTTGCGCAGTTAAAGGGAAACACGCCACCTTTGGCCCAGTCTTCTCCATGTAGCCTTCCTTCAAGTAGTTCCTGGTTAGCTTTGGCACCAACTGAAACACGTAGAAAATACTAAATGTGTGTGTGTGTGTGTGTGTGTGTGTGCGCACGCGCGTGCGGGTGTATGTGTGATCAGCTCACACACTTAACTCACATCAGCGTCAGAGGCTCCAGGGAAAGCTACCTTCAAGTAGTGAAACCGGGCTCCTCTGATGGCATTGAACCAATCTACCATTTCCTTCAGATGACAAGAATACTGGTATGATTTATGTGTATATTATTTACACTTTCAAGTCCTTACATACACCTTCTAAGTCATCATTGTAAGATATTCATATATTTAATATATTTAATGTTAGAATAATTTATATTTTGTTCTGAATCCACACATGAAGAACCTTTAAGACTTATTTGTCACTATATTTTTGAGTGTATGATTTTCCACTCCAACACAGCGCCTTCTCCACATCAATACATTAATTCTAACTTCAGTTTTTATGTGGTGGATTTGTCCAATAAAAAAGCAAATATGGTTCTGGGAATTGTCTTTGATGGGAAGAAATGGTCCCAGATTAATAATTGCATATGTTATCCACCAGAGGGCGCTGGCCACTTGCAAGGTTCCACTAATTAGAACAGCTGTGTGGTACCTTACCTTGCCATCCTCATGGTAAACAAAGATGTTCCTCGTTCTATTTTCCTTCAAATAGGTAATCTGTAAACCGTGGGCATTTCCAATTTTGGTCGGTTGAAAGGTGGCATTCAGAGTTTGGATCTTCATTATAGCTTTGGGCTCTCTGGCCTGAAGAAAGACAAAGATAGAGAAAGACAGAAATACAAGTGGCGTTTGTTGGATGGGTAGGCGGGATTTAATGTAATCAACCGATCCCTGAAATTCTCCAGTGTGTTATGAAACAACAATTTAATGGCATCAGTGTTTTCATCATCAACAGGGTGTGGCTTAAGTGTGAGCTGTGTCTCAGCCTGGTGCATGAGGTGAGGATGTGATGCAGGATAATGCTGAACAGTGCCACAGTGTGCCCTGGAGAGGAGATGACTGTGTTGTTGTTACCACAGCTGACTGGCAAGAATATGAACATAATTAACATAAGCATTGTTAGAAATTACAGTAGGCTACATATTCTGCCCATTACATTTGAATGTAAAATGAAAGTGTATCTGAAGGACAGCTAGGTTTACAGTCCCTGTCTGTTGGTCTTCATGCCAATAATGTGTATATTTGTTTTGTCAAAGCACTTCTAGGGACAAACAAATAATCTCTATATATTATTTATGCTGTGATATGTGGCATTCAAATATGTATATACATGTTTATGTATCTGCCCCTATCAAATAAATAGAAGTTCCAAAGAAGTGTTGTTTCTATAATAATTATGACTTTGTGGGAGAGAGTGACAGAGAAATAGAGAGAGACTCACATCGTGCTTGCTGAAATACTTGAGAACGCCCTCCCGTTCAGACAGAATAAATTTTCGGCTGAGGTACTGTCCATTGTTTTTGCCACGTTTCCATAGTAACCCCTCCCTGTAGCCTACCAGGAGAGACACCGTAAGGGTCCAGTTCGGTAGACCCAGGGTTTGGAAGGAAACATATTGGGTGGGGGAAGAAGAGAACAGCAAACATTGAGATCCAACGTCTGGAGCAGGCCAAGGGCTTGATTTTGCTTTAATGTTGTATGTATTTTGCATTACAGTTAAGATATTTAGCTTTGGTCAGCCTCATATCAGAATATTACAAACAGCAATCAGCATGTACAATACAATGTTTTAATACACACATAACACTATACTTTCATATATTTGGTTTTCTTTCCTGAATACCACATTTTGGAATACAATATTTTGTGACACAAAATAATTTGTTACACAGTTGACCTGAAACACCAGTACCAGGCATTCAGAAAGTAAAATGTTTGTCCTAGGCTTATATAGTGTTTCTCAAGACCAGTTATCCAGGAATCATTTAGCAATGCTATGTAGGAAGGTTTTATACAAAAGAGGTTATTCTGTTCCAGTGGCAGAGAAACATGGCCACATGCTTCTGCACCTCTACATAGCACAACAAGGCGCCATTGAGAGAGAGAGAAAGAGAGAGACAGAGAGAGAGTGAGAGAAAGAGATAGAGAGGGGAGGAAGTGGAGAGAGAGAGAGAGTGAAGGGGAGGGAGGGAGGGAGGGAGAGAGAGAGAGAAAGATATATTGAAGGAATACACATGAGACACTATAGAAGCCGCATCTTATCATGTTATTATGCCGTTATACCAGAATTTCACACTTTTGTCTGACTTACTGTACACAAATCACATATTGAGTGGTGAGAACCAGATGTCACGTACATACGTAAGTGACTGTGACATTTCTCCACCATTTATAGGCGGGCCAAAACTAAATGTTAATTTATATATATATATATATATATATATAGAGTATATACACGTTTTTTTTTTTATGTATCTTACTGCATCTTATAACAGATACTTTATCGACTCAGGAAAGTGTAATAAAAACTAAACAATGGGTCATGAACTTGCTACAGCCTCTATTGTTGATTAGCTAAAGCTGATTGACATGTATGTTTGTGCTAACCTAAGAGGTTTTAATGCAGGGCTATTCAATCCTGGTCCTGGAGGGCCGCTGCCCTGCATGTTGTAGATGTATCCCTGCTACAATACACCTGATTCTAATGAATGGGTCGTTATTAGGCTTCTAACACCCCATACAGGGCAGCGCCTCTCCAGGACCAGGGTTAAATAGCCCTGGTTTAATGACTTTGCACATAGTAATTATATAATAAGAGCGATGTCCATTACTGCCAAATAATTCTGAATGATTCAGTACCACAGATATGGAATGTTGAAGATGTTTAGCTAATTAGCCTAAGCATGGCACTAATCCCATCTTACATATTGTATGACATTGCATCACACGTGTGTCTGTGTCTTGGTGAAGCAAGAGGTTAGAATACAATAAAAGGTTTATCATATTATATTGTTATTGTATAACCCAAGGAGCAAGGATGTAAAAATGCATAGGAAAGGTGTTTTGTGAAATGACACTAATCCTGTTCAAATGGGATGGGCAGTCTAGGAATGCAATAAGTGGTAAATGGATGAGGGCACTTTTCACAGTTCTGAATAAGGGTTTTTGTGTTTGTAAGACGAAACAAAGTAGCTATATGTGTTTTGTGGCCTGTGTGTGCATGTATTCTTGTGATCATGGTTGATGTGTGAGGATGTGTGTACATAATTTACAGTTATAGTCCACATTCTTACATACACCTGTACACCTGCTCATTAATGCTAATATCTAATCAGCCAATCCAACACATAAATGCATGCAGACATGATCATGTGTTGGAATGAAAATATGATCTTACCTGCAGAGTAGGGCTCCTGTCTGTCCACAGATGCAAACTCCTTTCTCTCGTATCTAGCTCTAATCCACTGTTCCCGGAGGAGCCTGCAGAAGAGTTTAGAGTCTGTGGTGAGTTCACTTTATGGTTCAACTAAGTACCTTGGAAATGCCTTATTATATGGTACGTTAACATTTGCAGCAGCACGTTCTGTTGGAATAATGACGTCAGCAGTCACCATAATATTGTGTTATGTACCCCCAAACCTAACATGAAAAAGAAATGGATGAGGGTTAGAAACCCTTGTGTGTTGGTGGGAGTAGAGATGATGGTGCTGTTCAAGTTTAAAACCATATACTTACAATTAAAGGGCGACTCTAAGTAACTAAGAGTTTAACTACGGTAGAACTAAGAGATTTTTTTACATGATAATTTTACAGATCCACACAGACATGTTTCCCAATCTTTCTCTGTGTTCATAGTATCTCCTATCATATACAATATATCAAATATATACATGAGTCAACCTGCCCTTGCTTAGCTCACTACTCCTTACACTCTGGTGTCACTTGTCTGTCATGCCAGAAAGCTATTACTAAAAGCAACTCACATAGCAATGTAAATCAACAAACACAAACAAAGGGAGTGAGCTCAGTGTGTCTCTTTGTATCTGCATGGCATCTCTCAATATTACCACACCTCATTACGTTTGTGCTAGCATGCTGAATTCATGCTCCGTAAAAGGAATAGATTCATGAGGCTGCTCTCAAAACTCTCAAAGCAGTATCTTCCATATTGTTTAGCTCCTGACTCAGAGATACACTAGAAATAACACCACAACTCTTTATAACTCTAGTGAAGGGAATTTGTTTCTGTTAATTCATTTGGTGCTGACGCTGTTATCACAGGATGGAAAGAGTCATTCAGCACTGACGTTTCCTGCCGATCCAACGGCTACAGGAAGCTGCTGCCACTATCACTGAGAAGAGATGCGTCTCAGAGCACGCCTCAAAACACGTCTCTGTTCTAAGTCTAAGACTAAGACTTAATATTATACTGCAGTTGATTGTGTTTTAATCATTACAGATAGACGACTGGACAAGGCTGATGCACATGCAGGCGCACACACCATCCAGTGTGCATGGGGACCCATATTTTCTCTGGCCACTTAATAATGATGAACTGCTAATATCTTGACATGTCATTGTCATTTAAAGGGACACTCCACGATTGCATTGCAGGTCTCCCTTAGAACCTGCAGCTGTAAGGCCCCTCTCAATGGTGGTGTTAGAATCAAGTGCAGCCCGCTACAGAAGAGACCAAGAGCCTATGAGCGTAGTGGGGGAGGGGTAGAGAGTAATGCGTAGAGAACATCGCTGAGAGGCGCCAGGTGTCCATGGTAAACAGGGCACTTACGTGCAGTCTGTGTGTGTGGGGCGGTAGTAGAAGGCAGGCACCTTCTGTTCATACTTGGTTTTTGCAGCTCTGTTGCCCCTGGAGGCCATAAACTGAGGAAGCAGCAGAAAAGGTTTAGCTGTGCGTGTGTGTGTGTGCACACGTAAACACACATACACACAGTGGCTATGAGACAGCTCCCTGTCAGTATGTCAGTGGCCCAGCAGAGTCACGAGTCATGACTACAACTGTATGCTTAGCCCCCACAGATAGTAATGCCCCCCCTCCCCTCCCCATATACAGGTATGTAGGCTATACAAATGTACGTAGGCTATACAAATTGGGTAAGAAAGGCTGTGTGTGTGGCGGGGAGGATGGCAGACCAACATGTAGGGCAAGTCTATAACCCTGCTGTGCATATACACTTTATATATGCATGGTATTATCAGAACTTTCACTTTGCTATTTCTTGTAATGGAGCTCAACTCATCTCAAAGTAAGACCTGCTATTTGACTGTTGAGCTCACCACAAACACATATACACATACACACATGCATGAATGCATGCTTGCACACACCACAAGAGTCTTACCTCCACCTCAGAGGAACTCCAGGGGTCCAGCTGAATAGATTTGACTCTGCTGATATGAGGGATGTTTCTATGGAGACCAGAGCAGCTCTGACACACAATCACGCCTAGGGTGTAGGATGCCCACACTGGGTCTGCAAAGCCAGTAAACACACACACACACACACACACACACACACACACACTTCAATGCACTGACTAATTTCTTCTAGACTGCTTTCAATGGTTTAACAAAGCTGTGAAGGCTGAATTTTTCATTCATAGCCCAGCAAAGCTTAACAAGCTGTTCATTTATGCTTTTATGTATAGAATTTTGTAGAACAAAATAAACAGACTAACATTTAAAAAAAAGAAAAAGGTTTCCATACAGATGTTTGCTGCATTTTATGAATGCTATGATGCATAACTATTTACCAATGGGAACGACGCCAATACACCACAACTATATTGGCCTGCTGTTGTGTTTCTTTACAACGATTGAAAAACAGTAACATCATGTGAAATGTTAAAGTTAAGAAAAGCTGTCCTCAGGTTGGCTAAGAGTCAGGGATAACAAAGTCTCGACTCTAACATAAAAAACAGAAACACTAAACTTGCCTGTTCAAATGTAAAAAGAGGAAGCTGCTGAATTACAGTGTAAACTACAGTCGTTTTGGGATAACGAACGTGTGTGTGTGCGTGTGTGTGTGTGTGTGTCTGTGTTAGCAGTAACAGAGGGTGGGGAACAAACTATTGAAGGCGACATGTTTAAAATGTATTACAGACTCAATCAAACAAGCTCATATAAATTAGAAAACTAAAATTCAGTTACATTAAACATTCATTAAGCTAAAAGTGAAGAATGTCAAAATCCTTAAGTTTAAAGCTGAATGTAAGCTAATTTTGTCAAATTCAACCAATGTCTCTTCACTGTCTGCTACTGTATCTGCCCAGGCAGCTGCTTTTGTAAATGAAATGGATGTCAAATTTTGGGGGCAGAGCTTCTGTGGGAGCACCCTATATGACAGTAAAAGGACAGGTATTTTTGTTTTGATTAATTCAAATAGCTTACAATACAACACCGTTACATGTATAACCATCACGTTAAAAATGTTTGTGTGAAGTTTCTACTGTTTTTGGAATGTCTAAACCTGTCTTATAGATTGGGTCATTTTTATTCAGTGAAGGCTTCCATTTTTTGGTATGTGTTGATTCATAGGCACCTGTAGAGCGCAATACATATAGGCTAGAGAAAGATTTGAGTCTATGAGCTGTTTGGGGAGGAGTAGAGAATAGAGTCAACCTCTCAGTGCTCTACTGTGGAGAGGCATGGACCATCAGAGTTACAATACTAAACAATAATGAACACATTCTGCTGTCCTCGACATTTGTCTCCTAATCATTTCTCTTTTGAAATGCATGTATAACGTCAGACTTGCCATGACCAGTACCAAGTATCAGTTAAAAAATTGCAAAAACTGTGTATTAAATTATTGTATTAATTAAACGCATCTTTATATTGGAAGCTCAGCCCATTAAATGTATCTTAGCATATCAGTCTGAAAACAGATTGGTAGTTAATTTGGTGGCAACACCATTTGAGTGTCATATAGGCAACCCCTGTAGAACCGGTTCTGGTCGAAGGCTGCTATTGGGATCCCACTCATAGCGCTTACGCTCACGGCGAAATTAAACTGAAGCTCGCGAGATCAGGATGGTCTCGCGAGGCTACCTGCCCTACCCACTGTGCTACTGTCTCAACCTGTTCAACCTGCTAATGGTTTAATAGACAATTCATTTAAATTTTTTCAAATATATAGTTTTATTGGTTTCACTAAATAAATGTAAAGCAGTCTAACAGAGATCACTCATGTTGTGAGGTTGTGTTGTCTGTCCTGTGATATAAGGTTGGAGAAACTGGAGATATAACTTCTGGGTGTGGGGATCTTTTTAGCCCCCATCATAGGTTTAGGTAACATCGCGAGACCATCCTGATCTCGCGAGCTTCAGTTTAATTTCGCTGTGAGAATTTGTGACAATTCCTCTGGCATGTCAGGTTAAGGGATAGAGCCAAGTAAATCAGTAGGCTATTTAGAGGTTTGTGTGGCTTCTTGCGCTCTTGTCACGGACACATCACATCACCCATTATAGATTTAATACATCTAATCTGACGAGTCTGGTGGCAGTAACAGGACGCAGACGGCGTTGTTGTCCGATAATGAATGCGGCGCTTTCTAGTTTTATTTCAACGTAAGTTACGGTCATTTTCGCTGGAACTGAACTGTTTCAATAGTCTTGCAAAATATCCGTTTTCCTTGAAAATAAAATCATAAGTTGGTCTCCTAAGTCAAATAGGTCCTATTATATTTTGGTAGCCTACAAGACGTGTATGACTAGCTTTTGCACAACAATATCACCGCATAATGGACAGTGTTTCACATATAGCCTACCTGCAGCTCCGCAATCGGCACAATTTCCATTTCCCACCATCTCCAAAAGCTGCTTCAGACGCTGCCTGTTTTTTCCATCCGTTGCCATGCCGAAAATATAGTAAGATCGATCTGATATGAAAAGTAATCCAGCAATGTATTTAAATAGTGTGAATTAGCAATAGTAATAATAATATAATAACATCACGAAAGGGACCATGACGACTTCAGTGCTGAAACTAAATAATGTTAACTTCTTGTTGGAACAGTATTCTCTATTTTTTTATAACTCATAACCCCCACCCTCTCCTCCCTCCTCTCAGCGGTCCTGTCTACATGCAATTTCAAGACACTCCCAATTGGCCAATGGTCACTTCCTTAATTTAACAGACCCATTGCGTTTAGTTGTGTTTATCGTGATCGAACGTTAGAAATAAATCATTTTAAAAGTTGACTAGTTAATAATGGGGTTTATTAGGTTGTACCAGCACCATCTGGGTGTTAACCATGGCTTGTTTGACTAGGCCTACTGTAGACTTTCAGCACCATCTAAGGAAGTGTTGTCATTCTTAAGCAGAATTAGGCCTATGAGTAGTCTAAAATTGCCTGTTTGCATGCAGTCATAGATATGTAGTAGATATGGGTTGAAGACATAAGAAGCCTAACGTGTGCCTCCATCGAGTGGTTATGACGGTTACTGCACTTTCAGAAACGAATTTGCAACGTGGGTCTATTTATACGTGCCAATTGTTCTCTTTCCTGTAATATTTTAAATTTACCACAATCAATGTGATTTTTTTGTTGTTGACTGTCTTGAGTCTGATGTGTCATTTGCAGTATTACCAAGCATTTAATAGCTGTTGGGGCAATTCTAGGATCAGACCTTTAGGGGATCAGCCCCTAATGAGAATGTTATCTGTATAGGCCTATAGAAAGACCTCTAAATCACAAATGTCACTGTAGGCCTATAAACAATAACAATATGTTTCTATGTTAGCAATGGCATAAGTCCTGTTTAAACATTGGTGAGGGACATGTTAAGCAGGGGGTCTGGGGGTTTACCTCAAGGACATTTTTAGCATCAAACACTTTAATTTACCAAATTCTGGTGAATTTCGAGCACTAATTTGTGTCTATTATGCACCCATTTCTGGTGGCAATGTCTAAAGCAAAATACCACATTCTGGAAGAGGTGACTATTTAAAATATAATGGAATATAATGCAGGGTCTCAAGCATTCTTTATTGCTTTCAATTTCTCCCCCAAAATCTTCACCTGCATGTAAGTTTGCAAAATGTAACATTAAAGGGCTGAAAGTTTACTCAAATTATTTTTTGTTTTAACATTTTATTTCACCTTTTAAAAAAAAAAAAAATGTATTTATGCATTTATATTTCCACATTTTCTAAAAATGCACAGCATAGTAAAACATTATCCAGTAAACCATTAGTAAATATTGAAAATAAACATGAAAAGTCCTAATTAACAATACATAAGATTTTGAGGTTAATATAATAGACACAAAAAAAATAAAAGTCTGAGCTGACATGCTTTGTGAAAACCAACCCCCTGCCCTTTTAGACACTGAATCAACACCTCTCAGCAGTCAACGGGAGCTGGTTTGGCTCTTCTACCGCGAGGAGGTGGAACTGGAACGAGAGCGGTGACGTCTGCGACCGGGAGACCTTGAGCGTGTACGACGACGTACCGGTGAGCGCCTCCTTGGCGACCGAGACCTGTGGAGGCACAGAATCCCCCAAGGTTAAGACATAATCACTAAGACAGCAGCGTGTACTCAATGGCTACAGGGGCAGTAGCATTATAGCCAGCTCAATAAAACACATCACAGGCTCAGATGTGCACACAGATATTTTTATGTTTTGAAAATGCTGGTGGCTGCTGTCTTGGTCAGGATGCTTTTGTAAATTAGATTCTTAATCTCAATAAGTCTTTCCTGGTTAAATAAAGGTATAATAAAATATAGTGATTGTGGAATTTTAACACAAAAAAAATTAAAACATTTCCTCTTAACCAAGGGATTTCACACAAAACAGGATGTTTCAAAATACTTGTGAAATTGAGTCATGATACCACAACCATTTTAAACATTAAAACGTAATGTCAGACAGAATAAATACACTAGAGTACAACTGGAATGATTCCATACTGTAATGGAACAAGTTATCTGAAACATTACATCAAAGGAAGAAATCTGGCCAGTAAATCACAGCAGGGCTCAAACCTTTTTCAAGTTTTTATTTATATTTTTTACAGTATAACTTCAAAATTGTATTGTGTATTATTGTATTGTTTCCAAAGTAAAGGGACCAGAGATAAAATCTTTTAAAATAATTTTACACTGGCTTCCAACATGGCTCATCATGAGGCAGCAGCACCACTTAAGACTATGGTCATCACTAGTATAATGGTCATCATTACTTTTTATACCAATACCATATACTCTTAATCAAAATCATGTAGTTGTTCTGTAGGATCAGAATACTTGATTCGTTTTGAAATAACCGAAAACTGAAGAGGGAAAAAAGAAAAATATGCTATAATCTACCTGCGTCTCATGCGTGGTGGAGTGCGACGCCACGTAGGTGGGGGAGGGGGCATTCTGTGAGGGGGAGAAGGTCTTCGTGGTGGAGGACGGATTCTTTGAGGCAGCACAGCAGATGCAGTGATTTCCTGTCCATCAATCTGACCTTGGAGGGGGAGGTATAAAACATTTACCAAGTGATTATTTTAGCTAAGGTAACTGATTAGAGGTCGACCGATTAATCATTTTGCCAATGTATTGTGCCGATATCGCTGCAAACCTGATATGATTTTAGTAAATTGAAATTTTACCGTTTTCTTATTGTTAACAATTTTGGGTTTGCATTACAAGGTATGCTACTTACCTACATATTGTAACGATCTCCCAAACATATGAACTAGGTTTTGTAGAGACAGTAGTAGGTTACTATATATTAATATAAAAATGTTCAGTGATTGTGTTAAACTACCTCTCTCCCTACTTCCCTTGTCAACTCCTTTACACTGGATTAATTAGTCAGCCATTCCACACTTGTCTGCTCTTAAAATGACAATACTATCGTTTATCGCGTTTACATCTGGGACAATACAAAAAAAAATTGTTATCACGACAGGCCTAGATATAACAGGGTTTCTCACACACACACACAGACTTTACTGGACAAGCCGCCCAGGTTTATTAACTATTATTTTCTTATCTCTCGAGAGAAAGGTACCGTCCATGATCAAGCAAATAGTGGATAATTTCCCCTCAATCTCTAACCTCAATCTCTAACCTAACCAATCTTTAACCTTCGTGTTAAAGTTATTTATATTAATGATTCTGTTAAAATAATATTGAGCGCGAAGGTCACCTGCTGCGAAGAATGGCCTGTGCCACCACTAGCAAGTAGAATTGGGTTGGTATTGCACATTGGAACTGGAAAAATGTGTTGCGGTGGATAGTCGCTTGAATAAAATGCTTTTGCTTAACCAATTCAACATAACAAGCAGCGATATTGCTACCTCTTTCTGAGAAATAAAATGTGATATGTCTATAGCTTGTACTGGATGCAATTTATTGCTACCTCTTTTTGAGAAGTACAATGTGATATGCCTAGCCTGTTTAGTGAAGCTGCAATAGACTAAGGGTCTACTGATAATCAGAGGGATGTTAATAATTTATTTTTATCCCACTGTAAAACTGTAGGAGAAAAATACTAATAAAATTTTTTTACTTGTTTTACCTATGCCCCCATGTGATCGATCCGAAAGTTTTAGTCATAACTTTTTTGCTTGCCTGAATTGTTGATGCGTCACGGCTACTGTTCTAAAACATGGATAATATGTTCATAATGCACAATCAATGCAGTGCATCATGACCAGATTACATAGACAGTGCGGAGTGGACAAAGAGAAGACTATCGCACCACAAGTATATTTCAGACCTGTGGGAAACACTTTATATGACATTAAGGATTACACTGAAGATTTCTGCTGCTCTACCGAAAGGACACAGTCTCTGTTTTGCTAGTAGCAAGCATGGTTTATAGTATTTTGCTAGAATTAAATGCAAGTATACACCACAACTAAGGTCCAACAGTCATACTAAACAACTGTACAGTAAGCCCGTCAGACCCACCACCAGATCCAGATGTACACGACTATTACAAAATGCCTGTAAAAGCTAAATGAAGCACTGATTGTAGTTTCAGTTAACCTCAATGCTACCAAAACAATACACAAAGTAGATTTTGTCATTATTTTAATTTGGTAATAACTTAATTGTTTGTGATAAGAAAGAATAGTCCTCCAATATTTTTAGCGACAGTATAAATGAAACGCTATCCGGTATTATAACAAGCTACAAGATAGCAAGTCAGCATATAGCCTAGCCAGCTCATAATGTAAGGTAGCAAGTTGCAGCCTACGGCAACTTCACGTACGTGTCAAATGTCATGTCTCAGTCGCTTATTGTTTCAAAAGCCACCCATAATGTTTCTCTTACCCTTCAGTGATAATTTTGAATCCATCTCCAAGATTCCTTCCCCGATTAATTAAAGTAAACACTGCCAATTGACGCAGGAAACATAGACTGTAAATATAAATGGACAAACCGTCCGTGACGTCCCCCATAGCTTTTCTCAAGAATTTATTTGAACACCACACTGTGCTGGCTCTGGCCGTCGCCATCATTGCAGTACCTCACTCAGTCTGTAACGCCCCCCTATTCATTAAAATATTTTTTTTTAAAGCATGGCCAATATATTTTTAACTGATGAGTTGTAATAAATAAAAAAAATGCACTCCCCGTACAGTTGGACATGTTTACATTGTAGTCTATGGGGATTGACTCCCTTTTGCAGCCAGCCTCAAGCGACCATTCGATGAACATCTGGTGGTCGTTTGATGTAATATAATAGCAATACAGTAATACGCATGACAGATAATGTTAGAATTATACAATTTAGTTTTATTTTACAGTATACTGTACATAATTATAATTTATAAAAAGCTTGTACAAATAACTAGAAAATAATCATTTGTTATAAAATACTAATGGCTTGCCAGACCTATCAATAGTTATTTGCTGCTATTATTTTGGCATTTGTAATTATCGTCCGATTAATCGGCTATAAGCTTTTTCCGGCTCCAAACAATCATTATTATATCAGCCTTTAAAAATCCAATATCAGATGACCTCTAGTTCTGATGTTGTGAGCAGGGTGTCCTACCTCCATCCATGTGCTTTAGAGCCTTCAGAGCATCTTCTGAAGTCTCAAACTCCACATAGGCATAGCCTCGTGACAGGTTTTGGTGGAGCTTGTTCACTGGCATGTCAACAATCTTGATCTTTCCATAGGTAGCAAAGATCTCCTGGATGTGTTCCTGAATAGCACAGAAAGATACTCTGAACAACTATAATTGGCTTGTTCTGACAATTTGCTTACACTGGTTGGGATTATTTGTCCACACACACACAAACAACCCTACATACATGTAAAAGTGAGTACACCCCTCACATATTTGCAAATATTTGAGCATATCTTTTCATGTGACAACAATGAAGAAATTACACTTTTCTGCAATGCAAAGTAGTGATTGTACAGCTTGT
>JAODUH010076331.1:0-15828 GCA_027564835.1 Typhlichthys subterraneus
AATAGTAGCACATTGCCTATATAAATCGTCATGAATTATTATAAAACTGCAAACATTTATTTGGCCTCAATTTTTTTACAAGAATCATAAGTGTAACAAAGACACACCTTTGCTATTATCGTAGACAATAACTCGGATTAATTCGCACGTTTTGATTTACTGATCAAGAAGACAGCAGCTGTAGACTATAGCGATTCATCTTTAACAGGCTGCCGTCCACGGGAGTGCGCAAAATCACTTTCTGTCAGGAAATCACATTTTGGCACAACACCGGCAAAGGCAAACCATATTCAACGTGCATAGCTCTAGGAGGGGGGGCACTCTCTCGGAGTGCAGACTTACTGATGCATTTTCCCTCATATGCCACTCCAATAGATCTGCCCAGGAGGCAGGTTGCCCTTCTCAGGTGACACGCGCTGGCGTAGACGATGCCGTCATTTCCACACAGGTACTGCTCTGGTGACGTCACTTCGGGGCAAATCCGATTACACGTCACACAATACGCGTTATTCGTCTGATCCACGACGCACGTAGAGCTGCCCGGACACAACACGTCACGGCACGTTTCTGTCAAGTAAAACAAATATATGTCGTTCGTAGAGTGACATTGTGAGGGCAAAATATCAACCACAGGTAGGCCCACGTAACGCCGTTACAACATAACACGCAGTGAAGCCCTGCCTGTGTGCGTGCCACGTCAAGCAGTCACGATAAGTTCATTAACTTCATGGGAGGTATAGGCCTACAGTATAGGCCCTAATATTATAGGCTATAATAGTAATTATAAAGACAGACAGCAGTTACATCTCTCACGTATGCGCTCAGCGACGCCGACTTTTAATAAAATACGGAAAGTGGCCTATGGCTAGTAGCTAAAACCGTTAATTTACTTACTCTTGCACTTCCCCTGATACTGAACGTCCAAGTCCGGGTGGACTTTACATTTAGACTTCAACAACGCGCACTCGTCTTTGTAGGTCTTGCCATCCGATCCGCACACGGGTCCTTTCCACGTGATGTTGGAGCAGTCCGGCGCGCACACGCACCGGGGCTTACTCCTCCTGTTCATCTTGCATCTCTTTCCCGGGCCGCAGTCCACGTTGTCGCAGGTTTCTAAAACGAAAAGCGTCGAGTCAACATATAGCCTACTACTTTCACTGGACGCTAAATGTAGTCTGTTATAGGCTATAAACGTATAGTATAAAAAACGTATTTTACTAAAAGATTAAAAACAAAAATCATTGATCCACCCACGGTCACCGCCATCACCACCTTGCGGTGATGACGTAATATTGCTACTAAATATGTAACGCATAATTATGAAAACATGGAGTAGGCTACATCTTTTCCACATTTGGTCATTACGCGCACGCACGGGCGCGCGCGCACACACAACAGCGCGGGGAAGTAAATTTATAAATAGGCTATAGCCTATGTGAGTTTTTCATTTATTGTTTTATTTTTTATTATATATATTATATATATATATATATATATAAAAAATTAAAAATTGAGTGCACCTCCACCTTTGCAAGGTATGCAGTTGGGGGCTCCGCCGTTGAATATCATCCAGCGGAACAGGGTGCTGTTGGGCACGTCTTCCTCCGTCCATGAGGTACCCAACCTCCCGCTGCGACAGCACTCCTCCTTGGTCATGCCGGGCATGTAGAGCACCTGGCACCTGCCGTTCTTGCCCTGCTGCAGCCAGCAGTTGCCAGCTGTAATAAATAGCAACAACGCATCTAAATAAATACATAAAAGCTCCCCCGCGCGTCTGAAAGCTGACCTGACCTAGAGATACGTGTTCCGCATGTGCATGAATTATCCGGACGAGAAAACCCCTTCCCCAAATATCTCCCCCCTTCCAGAACGCGAGTTACTTAGTCTGGTTTTACGAAAGGGTTTAACGCGCGCCTGTACATCCCAGCTGATGCACACGCAAGATACGCGACCAGTGGTGACAGACCGTCCAGTGTATAACGACAAACCAGGAGGATGAAACGTCTTTGGAGGGTGGATGATATGAGGGATTTAGATTATGCTTTTAACTCACCAGAAAGTCGGGCGTCTAGACAGTCTAGAAACACCCGCCTATACCATTCGGGGGGTGGGGGGAACAAGAAGGTATAGCCTAAATCTCCCACACTGCCCAGACGTCTGACCTGCAGGTAATATAACAGCCACCTATAGCAATACAGAAGCGTATATTGCAAACGGCACCCAAGTCAACAAAGCTTAAAATATTATAATGTGATATTGGTATAAAAACTACTTAAATAGGCATATTAAACAACACATGCATGAACACTTAATTATGACTAAAGCTTTTTAATGTCGCTTTTTAAAAATCAAACCCTACACTGTAAAGCCAACCAACTAACCAACCAACCAACCAACCAACCAAACATTAAAGGAACATCGTCTATTAAGCTATACTGCATATAAATAGTGTCTCCAAACCTTAAGTCTGAAACCAGGAAAGACTTTTGGTATTTCGAGAAAGAAAAAAATAACAACCATATAATCAATCATAATATTGCATGCAATGCTATTAAAGATTTGATCAGTGCCACTCAATACAGAAATCACGCTATGACCACAAATTGAACAGGACATACTGTCTGTGATCAACGCTTGCGCTGCCACCAAGCGCACCAAGATGAAGGTTATGCGCCTCGCATTGTCCGTAAAACTATACTTGTTACTTTCAAGTGTCCCAAATGGCACCTGTTTTATGGTGACTTCACGCACGCACCGTCTGGTGCACAGGGTTTTATCTGGAGGAGAGAATGCAAACTCACTTTGGAAAGTTCAGGGACTGCCGCAGTCCAGAGCCATCAGCCATGCCAGCTCCATCGCATATGACAGTCCCAAGTTTTTCCCAATAACAAATATAAGCGTATAACATTTAAGAAGAGCTTACCTTGAACTTTCTTGTCTGCCATGAGATGACAAAGCCAAACGAACAAAAGAATAATACCCGGGTGAAGGTGGTGTTTCAGCATCCTGAACATAGTGGAGGCAAAGTGAAGCAGTAATGACACGGGCTGAGCAGAAGTAATGTGCTTAAGCAGGCACTGTTGAAAAAGTGTCTGTCTGAGAATGCAGCCTCTCTTTTTAAATCTATAAGGGGTCTCGGGTTGACTATCTCTGGTGGGCGGTCTCCTATTCTGTGGGGGTGGGGAAATTTTCTCTTTCCCATTCTTTATTTTTTTCCTTTTTTTGTTTAACGCAAAGTTATTTCAAACCAAATGAGGTGACATCGTTGGGATGTAACTTTCTCTTACCGCATGACAGGCTATGGCTTTATAGTAAACTGTCTGGTGGCGTGCGTGGCTCTTCTGCAAACAATATAGTTTAAACAAAATGTAGTATCATGACCTTCATAATGTGATCGGATACTCATAACTTCATAAACGTTTGAGGTATAGCGTCTCATATCAGTTTATGAGACGCGTGATTGATGCTTCTTTCTGCGTGATGTAGAGGATACTGTATGGTTGCGAGCATGTAACGTCCCCCATTATACAAACATTTGGTAACAAAAATGTATTATGGATAGCCTTCACAATTTAAAAAAATACATTATTGAAGGTTTGATAGTAATGAAACACACCACTAGGCCCCGTGCATATGCACACTGTTATCATATCAACAAACCGGTTGATAAACATGCCAACTGCAGATTATCCTAAATTATGAAATATTTTCACAATAGCCCACAATAGGCTACCATTTTTACTGAGGTGTTCTACCCGTGTAGTTATATTAACGTGAGATAAAAGCCCAAAAGCCTAGACACTTGTGGACGTTTCAAATATGCTACTTGTCTACTGGACTATATATATCTATATGCATAGATAACAATTTATTTCATAGTAGCCTACAGCCGTTCTAATATTAGAACAGACAGTTGTTTGGGTTTCACTCCCGGGTCATGCTTTTAAATATAAGCAGACCTGTTTCCGACGGGGTTTCAGCGACCAGACCAGGGTGTTACGTTTCACTGAATGAAACGCATGATACACGTCAAACTCCTGGCACAATAAGGCCAGACTTTTGGAAGTCCACTTGCGACCTCTTCAGCGGAACACTGGTTACAACTGAAGTCTATAGAAAGCCAAAAGTATTTGTTGAGAAGGGGCATCCGTTAGGCCACTCAGAGTGGCAATCTGAAATTGCCTTATTCATTATGAGATGTGAGAACAAGTAGCCTAGGCATATTTTCTAAACTAACCAGTAGGCATAGACTACAAGGCTCTATGGGTTATTATAGGTTATTAATTTAGCATTTAAATGTGACAAAATAGGCTTATACAATTTGGCTGTGCACACCTGTGCAAAAATATGATGAGAGCGCAAAAATGAGTGAACTAAATAAAATGCTGCTTTACTGTATATTAATTTAATTATGGTGTTATTAGGGAATTTATATATCCTACCTATAATAGACTAATGTTTTGTTTTTGTATCAGTCCACCTATTCACATCAAAATATACACAAATAATGTTGCCAGTAAAATTTCCTTAAAACACATGTAAAAAATAAGCAAGCTGTCAAATGATCAATGTTTAAGTAACTGCATATACAGTATAATATACGTATATACAACATACTGTAAAAGAAACTCAAACATGGAAATGTGATTATTAGAGCTGTCCCAAAAATGACCCCCAAAATGCCTGTAAAGTTGATAGAATAGGTCCATACAAATACAACAAATAGTGTATTCAAACCATAGTATTGCAATGCCAATAGTAAACACAATTAATCAATACAAAAAGTACAAAAACCAAAAAGAATTGTGAATTACTGTACATACTGTATACTTGGAAAAGTGCAAATGACTTACAGAACATTGAAATAGTTATCAAAAACTTGTATCACAGATTATATCTTAATAAAATCAAATGTCTCTTAAATGTAGCATATTGCCCCTTTGCAGAAACAAAAGAAGCAAAAAACACATCATGAAACACTGCTTTTGATTCTAATCAAATACTTTCCACATTCTTCTCTGTTCACACATGAAATCTAAATAATTTCTCAACATTCTAGTGCACCAAAGGTTGTGAAACAGAAGAGATTTGTCATTTATCAAATGCAATATTACTCCCACACATAGGAGTCTGGAGCCGGTGCCAAATCCAAAGGAATGTATGCTAAATACTCTACTGGGTACAGGAATTGGCTGGAGAAATTAAACAAAAACAACACAAACATTCCAGAATAGTCAAGGGAAGAACTTCCTCCTAAAGCATCTTAGTCAGAAAAGTTGTTCTAATAAATTACATTTATTTTTAAAAGCAACTGATTTAGGGACAAATTAAATACCTGAGCAGAGAAGAACAAATATTCCATAATGTAAAAATCCCAAACCCACTGTACCTACAGTATTTCCATCTCAAATGAGAGGTCAGGATGTTCACATACTGTATAAACAATCATAAAAACCAAGTCACTTATATTATGCTGCCATCTCGTGGCAGAGAGCTGTACAGCTGAAACTATCTTTATGTTCCCCATAAACAATCTCAATACGGGGGCTTCTTGCTCACGGAATCACCAAAAAAGACTCACCAAGTGCATAGTCAGAATTAACAGCATTTGTAACATTACATGCATCAACCAATTAAAAAACTTATTTGGAATTGTATGGGGGTCGAAAAGATACATGTTACACAGCTTCAGGACTGAAAAATGGGGGCTGGTTGATTTCTCCCAAACTTGTCAGTCTGGAAACTCTATTCAAAGTAATTTGTCACACAGTTGATCATAAGAGTTGTCAATGAAATCAGTAGCAGGCCACCTTCAATGACAAACATTAGCACCAACCAAACTATATCCACGTGGACGCTGATTGGTTGAGGGCTTAGGCCGCGTTCATATGTAACTTCTTTTTGGAAGCTGTCGGCCTATATTTTACATTAACCCTAGGGAGCGGGCCGTGTTTTTAAAAGCGCCGCCATGGGCGTTCTATGTAAACGCTGCAACAGCCGTTTTTTTCAGCAGCTCTGCGCTTCTTTTTCAGTTGAGAAAAGTTCAACTTCTCAGGAGAGAACGCCGTACGTCACAGTTGACCAATCACAAGTGGCGTAGTGAGACCTGGTGTTTCCCATAACAACCATAACAACCGTTTCAGCTGCTTTTTTTTTTTCTACATGAAATATTCCCAGGCCAGCGCTTTAAATAAAAATAAAAAGAAGTCACGTCTGAACTCGGCCTAAGGATGGTTTTGAATTGAGTGTCCCCGCACATGCAAAGTAAATGATAGAAACAGAGCTTGTAGAATAAGAATGGTTCTACCGGGGAGATCCACCACATGGGTAATTCTACACACAAATTGAGGAGGTCACCTTTAATTTAAAGGGCTGTGTACATGGCAGTTACCCAAAACTGCAGGGTAGCAGTGTACCCCAACAGCAGGGGTCAAAACCAGCTGCCGTGGAGGATACAGTAGCATCCAAGTGGCCGGTGCCAAGCTGTCCTCCATTAACACCATCTGTGATGCAGTCCTGAATGATGTTAGCCCATGTATGCATGCACCGGGCTGGACATTGCCTCCTCACGCTACGACACATTCTCCTCAGCATTCATCGCCACTGTCTCCTCGGTCTCCTTCTGAAGCTCTTTGTACTTTCTTTTGAAAAAACCAAACTAGAAAAAAAGACATAATATATATTTGTAAATAATAATAATATTAATAATAATAATAATCATAATAACATATACATTATTATTATTATTATTATTATTATTATAACAACAACAAAATGTATTATTATTTATACAAAAATAATAATGATAATGTGAAATTGATTTAAGGGTTTTCTGTTCTTTTATAGTGAGACAATGGCTTGCAATCTGTTTTGTTTGGGATTCAGACCTCTCCCATACTGTACATGATAGTCTTACTCAGTAAACGTACTGTAGGTGTGTGGATAAAATACAAACAGAAAACTCAACACAATATCTGGCTCAGACTCCAGCACATGGGTTTTAAGATTGGGGTTAATTTATACTGCTGCTTTAACAGATTATTAAACTGAAGCTGATCTTGCGAGGCAAGGTTTAGCGTGGGACTTTGTTACAATATCTTCTATACTGTACACGCCTTAAACTGACTGCTGTGTGTATATAGTCTTCCCAACGTGTACAGTATACTGTATATGTAAATAACAGGCTTTCAGTGTAGGGTTGTCATTCAATGCAGCGTTAACCACAGTGATATAATTAGTTAAAAGCAGAGCCATGGAAAGAGAGAGTTACGCCAACAGAAGTTAGAAATTTCCAACGGTCACATGGTTCAGGAAGAGGCCAAACCTATGGCAAAAAAGTTCCAGGAAATGTTCGGTGGGCAATTTGAATATAATATACAGTATATAGATAAATGCACCTATAGATTTAAAATATAATTTATAGGGTATTTTTAGTATTTCGGCTAACTTCTGTGAACCATGTTGAGGCTCCATGATCAGCCATTGCTGTGAAAAAAACGGTCCATTGGATTTAACAGAGATGATGCGACTACCTCTTTACATGGCTCTGGTTGAAAGTCCTAATAGTCCAAAGACAAACTAGTCCAAAGACAAACTGGGTTGTCATAGAAATGCTCACCTTCCACAGCAGTCCAACGGCAACTGCAAGCAGAAGGAGTCCCCCTATTACACTGCCCACAATGACCCCTACTGGTATGTCCGCTGTTGCGCCGGGCTTACTGACCGTGAGCACCACCTTGTGGCGGAAGAGGACAGTGCAGAGAGCCATCAGAAAGGATGTAAAACTGGCAATTAACAACGTACAGTATGTGTAATTAAACATGGCGGAATGTGATCATACAGGTAATTGCTTGTGTCTAATGAAGAGGAGATCAGGCTGAGAGGTCTCAATTTCCGCAATGGTGGTCAGCGTAATGGTCTGATAGTTGGCCTGTTTTAATTCAAATATACATATATTAGCCTAATATACAAATAAATAATAATACAAAATAAATAATAAATACATACATACATACAGAGATGGGGCGATATACGATATAAACGTTTATCACGATAAAAATACTGACGATAATCTCATCGTGGGTAATGTCCATTATCGTGATAATCATGAATATCCTCACATAAGTATGAATATTTTCAGTGACTTGAAAAAAGCTGTGTAGCTCACACAGCTTTTTGTTATTGATTTACTAATTGTTTAATTAGCCTGCATCTTTCCAGTCAAGCACCACCTGGCTGAAGGCTCGGCTTGCCCATTGTATCCATCACATAAAGATAAATCGGATTTGTTGAAATACTGGATTCAAAACAAAAATAATCACACAGAAGAGATAGAGTACATATATGTCATGATAATAAAAATGATTGATTCTTAACAAAATGTAAGATAAAGTAATTCCAGTATGGTTTAGTGCCATTTTAAGAGTTTAATAATAATTAAATAAATAATCGCGATAATATCGTCTGTCGCAATCATTTTTGCCAGGATAATCGTGACATAAATGTTTCATATCGTCCCATGCCTACATACATACATAAAGTACATATATACATACACATAAATACAGTACATACATACCTATATACAGGTATATACAGTACACATACTGTACTGTACATACATACATATATACAGCACATACATACAGTAAATACATACCTACATACATAAATACATGTGAATGTATTCAGTAAGACAAGCATTAGAAACAGCCATGTTTACCGTGATGAATGTGCCTCGCCAGATCCTTGTGTTAACGTTCACGTAGTATTCACTCATCTTTCCAATGTTTTTCAGATTGCATTTCAGGTTGAAGCAGTTTGCTCTTTTACAATCCTGTAAATTTGACCCCCCAAAAAAAGTGTAAATGATTTCCAATTCAGTTTCAAAAACGCAACATGGTACAAGCACAAATATTTATATAAAAATATATGTATGTATATTATTATTATTAAGTATATTCAAACTGTATGCCTAATATTATAAATCTTACCTAAACTATTTGTATTGCAATAATTCAATTATTACACAACTCATATTTAATTAAATGTAGGAAATGTAAGATTGTGTCACAATTGCATGTTGGAGAATGTATTCAAATTCAGATTTGTATTCAGATATATTATAAATCATTCTGGCCAGTAGGGGGCAGGGTGGTGCCAATATGTGCGTATGTGCTTCATCGTCATGAGGTAGTTCTTGTAAAAAGGAGGAATTTTATGGAAACTAGGGGAAAGATACCAATTCTGGCATCATGCATGTTACATGTTGATATACAGTATATCCTGCTCAAAATGAGACGGTGAAAAGAAAATGCTTGTTTAGTAAAATAGGCAAGGACCAGAGATTCGATGCCTCGGAGGCTCTCCTTCGAGAAGGATGCGGTGTGTGTTTTCGCACCAATCTTCAGGGGGTTCACCAAGTTGGTGACATCACAGGTGACAAAACCTTCCTGTAGGGTTCATACACACGCACGCACGCACACACACACACACACACATACACACAAACAGTGGAACTAAAGAATGAACATATAAAACAATATCTCTAATCTGTCGCAATGTTTCTTTACAACCCTTCAAAGATATAGGCTAGAATGAGGTACAAATCTGACTCAACTGTTTATACGGTAGCATTCAGTGTTTTGCATGACATATAAAACAGTAGTTGGTAAAAGTCATTGTGTTTCAGTGGTTTTTCAAATTGCACCTGTACATTGACACTGGTAATGTAGAGCAGCGGATTCCCTGCTTTGGTGGTGGTAGGCAGCGCTACGCTGAGGTATAACAGGCTGAGAGGAAAGCTGCTCGTTGAAATCTATAACGCCACAAAGAATGCAATTCAGTGACACCACCTGACATGCCAGATGGTTGGTTACACATGTCCATCTGGGAAGTTGTCCATTGAGACTTTTTAGAAAAGGGGCGGGCACTTTCAAAAAATACTTGGCAGGTGATTGGATGAATTGTGAATTGTCAGTTCACATCACAACCTAAAACAGAATCATGGAAAGAAAGATTTACGCCAACGGAAGTTCGACACTGTCAACAAGGAGAGGCAAAACCGCTCCAGGAAGTGCTTGGTGGGCAATTTGAATATATATATATACATAACTTCATTTTATGGTAAATAGTGGTCAATAAATGCACAGATTATATATATAATATAATTTATAGGGTACTTTTAATATTTGTGGCTGGCTACCGGGAACTGTTTTGAGGCTCTATGATCCACCATCGCTGTGAAAAAACGGTCCATTGGAGTGAACAGAGGTGACGCAAATCTCTCTTTACATGGCTATGACCTCAACCAAAGATACTGGAATAATAACATTTTGGAATAATAAAAAAGATGGAGCATTTTAATGTCCGATAGGCTCCGCAATGCGTTTCAATGTGTGGGGGTGGAGCTCCTGAGGGAGTTTGTTTTGATTTGAGCTCCTTTCTGCTCTTATGTATTAAGCACTTTATTATTTAGGCCATTGGCTGTTTTGTTGATTTAATGATAGTGACATGGTGGTAGTCATGACGACATGATGCTGTAACTATTCTAATAGAATATTGGTTGCTTATAATTGCTGATGTTTGACCTGTCCAACTACTGACACGCACTACATGTAAGTCGCGTTGGATAAAAGCGTCTGTAAACAACGTAAATATAAATGTGAGTTAGCAAAAGTTCTCGAGAATGACTAACCCTGCCTTTAGTGATGATAGACAGACAGTTAATCCAATCACCTCTCAAGTGTGTTTCTTTCCATAGGTTCCCACCGTTTTACAAACAGTTTCCCAAGAGCAACTTCCCATATGGTCCTGTGCAACAAACCATCCAGCAGAGTCAGGTCAGCACATCCCCTCAGAGGTATGCAGAATGCATCAAAGGTACCTGGAATGCCTTTGTTCAAGGCAGCTATACATCAGTCATACCTTCAGGGAGAAGTTGAATTCTGGGCCAATGTCATCCAGTGTCTTCACCTCCGTAACAACCTCGTCTCCCTCCGCCACATAGAAGTTTGTATTTGACTTTCTAGCAGTGTACGAGAGAGTCACATCAAATCAGCGTCCATTATAGTAGGTTATTGCTTATTGTATCAAAATAATAATGACTTACCGAGATAAAATGACCCCTGCATCATATCTGACAGGTATCGATATGTCCACGTTGTTGTCTGTAGTTCTGTCTTCTTTGCTGTCACTATAAATGATTACAGTGATTAGAAATTGCTTAAAAAAAACATGCTCAAGAAAATAATTGAAAAATAAGATGCGCTGCAGTGTACCTTTTGGCCTCAAAGGTGACCTGGGCATTATTCTGCAACTCCGCAAAGTTGAAGTCAAAATGTATCCAAAATTTAACCTGTATAGAAAGCAGGTGCAGAATTTTAATGATGTATCAATGTAATTTGCAGACATGCAGTAGATGTTTTCATTTGCTCACCTCCTGATCATTTTGTAAAGCTGGGTAGCCCACTTGGCAAGCAACCAAACGTGTTTGCTCTACAGAGTCGCATTTCACCAGAGTTCCATCACCCTGTTCATTCACAGTGCAAGGCAGTGTGTTGGCTTTGTCACAGTTTGGGATATGTCAGTAAACCAAGTAAGTCAACGTTCCAAATAACAAAGAAAGACATGCAAAGTATTACAGCATATTAATATCCTTCCAACTGCTATTCAAATGGAATGTTGGCAACTTGTAAAATACTGTATGACTGTAAACACTTAATGTAGTGTTATATATTTCTATAAATACATGCTGACAAGGCTAATAAATAATATTTTAAATCGTTCCTAGTCCATTTTCAGTGGAAGTGGTAAATTAGCCAGCTTCACTGGTTTCCACATGTATGTAAACTAGTTTTTTTAGTTGTTTAACTCACAGGTGGGGTGATGGAGGCATAGAAGAGATTGTTGGAATATGTAGCCAAGACCTGAGCATTGTAAGCATTCTCTTCCTGGTTTCTCAAGACGACCTCCAATGAAAGCTCTCGGTCATTGGAGCTGACCAGAAACGGAGCTGAACTGCAATGGAGGGGTTCATATCATTGCACTCAGCACGTCCATTCATTATTTGAGCTGTGTGGTTTCCCAAGGCGTTCCTAATGGCTACTTATTGGAATTTGTCCATCACATTCCTCTACAATGTTAGATTTCTTAAACAGTTTAATTTTCGCTGCCTTGGGATGATATATATATATATATATACACCGGTATATATATATATATATATAAATACTATATGTAGTATATATACTGTATGTACAGTATAGTGTAAATATACAAATATATTCGTGTTAGCGTGACAAGCTAAGCGTGAGTCATCAACACATATTTATACATAACTGCTCTTCCAATATAAGAAACACAAATACTTTTAGTAGATCAAAGAGCTCCAACAATACTGGATTTAACTGCCTTATAAACTAACAACCAACCTACGTTAGCTTTGTCTTTACTCAATAATGTATACCACAAGCAAAATGACAAGAAGGTGACCGAAGGATTGCCGAAATGTGTCTGATTGTGTACAGAGAGTTTACTGTACAAACAAATGTTGAGGTGATGTCATTTTATATTATTGTATAAGTGTCACCAAAACAATTGCTTCATTATTTGTGTTCCAACTCTCAAATAGAGATGGTCCCCACCCTGTTTATGGGCCATGCATGGCTATATAAACTTAATGTTTTCCAACTTGTGAAGCCACTTGCAGTTAAACCGCAAATAAAATATATTGAAATAGAAAATTGGACAGTTCTTAATGAACTTCTACAAAGGCAAATGTTGCCATAACAGACCATACTGTATAATACTATTCTGTCTTATGTGTGTGTGTCATTTGTCACCTAATTTCAATGTCAAAATATGACCACATATTATGACTGTGATTCTATCGATATAACATAATTACAATAGTCATAGTGTGGGTTAAAGGTACCTAATTTGGTGGCATGAAGTTACACATGCATAAGCAATGTTTAAATGTAGGCTAAACATTTTTACAGTTTAATTTAAACTAACAATCAGAATAGATGGTCAGATTAAAGGTTTTTAGTCTAAATCTGATCATATAAATAGATTAATTACTCTGAATAGAAATAATGTGCGTAGGATATGTTAGTAGAGCTCACCTGGATAACTCAGGTACGTTCTTCACATTTAACACCAGATCACTCAAACACTCCTCATCAGTACCACAGTCTTTAAAAAATGGAATCTGAAATGCACTGACATGTTTAGAAGGAGTTTCTGTAATTTTCTTCTGTATTATATAGATTTTTTTATCATTCAGTGGAAAGGAAACAGCTAAGAGGTATTCATCTCCTAATCATGCATAACTTCACAATGACGGAGCATTTGTGTTAGGAAATGCTGATGACCACACATGGGTATTAAAGAGAAACAGACAAATGACAAAACAGCAACATGTTCATCAGACCATGTGCAGTATATCACACTTACAAAGAATTCCCATGAACTGGGAGAGAATACATCAAGAACAGGGTTTGCATTTTCCTGGCGCAGACCAATATCAACTTTAAGACTGATGGAATTAACAAAATCTGGATTCTCCTGTGGAAGAGAAGCATAAATGGACAAATGATTTTGATCAAGATTTTTGACTGATCTATATTTCTACTTATATAGTCTGTAATATAGTCTTTTTCTGTTTACAGAAATAAACCTTACATTCAATACTACATAGCCTAACTGTAAATAATAGATGTATATATCACTGTGCTTTCAGAATTTAAAATGCAAATAACCTTTAGTTTCCACTCCATCAAGTGTAAAGTGTAGAGTGTACTATAGTTCTATTAATGATTATCTCATGACATCAAATGTCAAATGTGTGAACTTCAATATCCTTTAAAATGTTCTATTATGTGCATATAGAAAACAAACCTCTCTGTAAAAATTGATCTATACCTGTAGATACTCACTTGAAATTGCAATTAAATTATGGCGTAACGTTTCTTAATGACAGTGCTCGTACCTGAACATAAATTTGATACTCTTGACACAAGGGCACAGATGCTATTTGTAGAGCGATATTGTCCGACAGTAGGCGTTCATTGTTTTTGCTGAATAAGCCACGTGAAGTCACTCGCGATGACTGCAAGTCGGCATCCAGAGTCAAATTGTAGGAAATAGCTAATAAAGAACACAAAAACAAGGGTAATTCCCAACATAAATCAAGTGTGTGTGTCATCTTAAAAGTCCCAAACTGAGTAATTCTAATTCCAGCACTATGACATCATATTTAGCTACAAAGAACTAATTAGATTTACCAATGGGTCCAACAGGGTTCTTGGGCCTGAATGTGGCAGTGAAACAGACTTTGGTGTTGAAACAGAAGTTCTTCCGTCCATTAATTACACAAGTCTTAGTGAGAATGCTGATTTTATTAGGCACAAAGGAAGCTTCAGCTGTGACTGTAGCTAGGCCACGAGACCTGAAAACAAAGTTCAAAAAGTTCAAACAATAAAAAAATATGCATAGTAACTTGACAATAAATAACCAATTGATTTAATTGATTCATCTTCAAAAAATCTACTTGATTTGAATGTACAGACAGGAGTTTGAGGTAAATGGCTGACTAGACCAGTTCTCAGCAGCTGGTTTACTTGGTTTGAGCTTTAAACCAAGTAATAAAATTGATCTGTGATGAGACACGTCACTGCTGGTTTAAATATTGTTAAAATTCCAATAAAAAATTCTGCATTTTAAGGACTGAAAACAGATCTACACGTCATATCAGTTAAAAATCACCCCAGGACCTGGCTCATTTTGAACGGTACACTCGCTCATACGTCATCAAATTCAAATGTTGACGTTAATGTTAAGGCGGGGGGGGTCCCCCTCTCAGCCCCTCCCCTCCCTCAGCTCCTTGATGCATTCTTCAAAGTGGTTTAGTGGGGGGCAGAGTCAGGCTCAGGGTGCAGTAACACTCTAAGAGCCGCTGGTGTCATCAATGAACAGGTCGTCCAGCCCAACAAGTGCAAGGTTCACCAACATACAGTAGCAAATTCAGAGATGTGAGAAACCAACACATCCATTTGTCTTATAAACCAGTTCTTCCCAAACACCTACAGTACAGTGTCTGTCTTTATAGTCCTTTAAAAGGCTGATATCCACATTTCTCCTTATTCATGATCAAAATGATGAACCGTTGTGTGTGCTGTCTCAACCCACCAGAGCTGGACCACTTTGCCATGCGCCCCAACTGAGATGTCGGGGATGGTGTCTCCATTGAGATCTCCATAGGTATCTAGGGCCCTTCCAAAATACTGCAACTGAGGGTCCATTTTGGAGCCCATGATTCTCTGGAAAACAATGCTTGCCTATAGTATCATATGGTTGTGTTTGCAGACACACACACACACACACACACACAGATGCACAGACACGCAGACACACACACGAACTTACAGCACACACACACCCACTTACAGCACACACACACACACAAACACAGACATGAACACACGCGGACACACACATACACACACACACACGTGCAGAGTGTCGCTCCCTACCTGTGAGAACTGTTTCTGCAGTGTCTTCATTAACCCATTGTAGACGTAGATCACACCTTTGCCTTCGTCCTCCAGTGGCGCGCCGACCACCGCGTCACCGTAGCCGTCCAGGTCCAGGTCCGAGACAGCAGAAATGGCCGTCCCAAAACGGGCATTCTCAGATGGGAACGATCCGATGAGGAATCCCTGTTCAGTGAGTATGCCCTTTGGAGAGCAAGACAGACAGAAAATTGTCACACAAGCACATTTTTCTTTCCCCCCCCCCCCCATCAATTTATTTGTATCAAGGACC